>BRDA01001087.1:0-11941 GCA_036984385.1 Crenuchus spilurus | reverse complement strand
CAGCTTGGTTAAAGGCCACAGTATAAATGTGTGATAATACTGCATGTGCTTTAGTGGGTGCAGTCCAACTGGATGGGATCATAGCAAATGAGAATTATGCAGATATCCTTCTAGATCATCCATATTTTCACGGGGAGTTTAGTTGAGCAGCTCCAGCACACTTGGTTTGGTGAACAGAAAGCAGAGCTCAGCTGAACATTTTGCTTCACAATCCTCATGAAATTAATTACACTGTTTGATGCGATAAACCACGATAACAGGCAACCACTGTACTCACTACTCTCCCTCACAGCTCCAGTTCTAAAGTAAAGAAGCCAAATTTATACCCCAAACATGTCTTGGCTGATCGATTCAATCTGAGGTAAGTGTACACACACACACACACACACACACTGTGAAAAGGTGGGAGGTTAATGACTTTAGGAAGAGAGCTCACAAACTTTACTTTCACTTTCAAAAATCATTTGGGGCTGGTATCAACATTCAGGGCTCCAGTTACCCCAAACGATGTCCGTGGACTTAACGCAGCAACCAGTGCTGCACGTTGGGTTGCCAGATACCTCAGAACGCACCCCTTTGAATTTGTTTTATAATGAAATCAAGACAGTAACAGAAGAAATTACCAATCAGCAAAACAATGAGAGTGTTTGCAGGTAAGCATGTGATCAGTGTCTTATGGTGTGTGTCTGCTGAAAATATGTATGCCCTTTAATTTTTCCCGTCTACACACATCCCTCCTGCGTTATCGGATAAGGATGTGGGAGGGTCCATAAGGGCCCCAGAATACATTAACATGGCCCTGCCTATGAGATATGAAACTCTGTGTTTGTGTGTGTGTGCGTGTGTGTGTGTGTGTGTGTGTGTGTGTGTGTGTGTGTGTGTTACTGAAAATACAAACCTATTCCTGTAACCTGTGTGTATCCATTTCACATAGAGTCACAGAATGTAAACTAACTGTATCTGTTACACTGACAAGAACTAAAGGCTCCTCTGTTATTCACAAGGTCATGGAGCCCAAAACCAAAACATATAGTTACACACTCTGTGGACAAACGTATTGGGACATCTGCTCATTCACTGTTTCTTACTAAATCAAAGGTATTAAAAGAGCTTTCATTGGAGTAGCTGTCTTTACTGTCCAGGAAAGGCCTTGTGCTAGAGTTTGGAGCATTGCTGTGAAGATCTGATTGAATTCAGTGACAACAGCTTTGAGGTCAGGATGTTGGATAATCACCACCACCACCTCATCCCCAACTCATCCCCAAAGTATTGGATGGAGCTCCATCGCCTGAAACCTCCTCTACTTCACAGCTCAACATCATAGAAAGTAATTAGCATTAGCAAGGTTAATGTTAGCTAGCTTGTGTGTTAGCAAACTGCTGCTACAACTGCTGCTGCTAAACGAAGCAGTTGTGATTATCCATCACAAACATTCACAAACGGGACAAAATAATACTGAGCTATTTGTGTGAAACAGTAAAAATTAGTCTTCTTCCATGCATTGAGAAGGAATAGCAAAACATCCATCCATCTAAACTCCTTATCAGGGACATTGCCCTAGCCCCTCCCCTTCCCCCTGTCCTGTGCATGAGAGGTTCTGTAGATTTACATACAGGCTATGTTCAGCCTGCTAGCCCAGGTCTGATTTCTGGCCTGTCTAGATTGTATCCAGATTGATTTTTGGTAGTCCGGACAGCCAAAAACCACATGAAATCTGATTTGGACGTGGTTTGAAATGTTTCAGTCTGGTTGCTGTGGATGCTCATATTATACTTTGAAGTGCCTTCATGTCATTCACAATTCAACAAACAAAAACCACATCAAATCCATAGTGACATAAGTAAACCACACCTCTTAGCCATGACTACAGCACTACGTAAGAGTTGTAAACCGTCCCCAAGTGGCTCAGTGGACTAAGGCGCTGACACTATAATCAGATGATTGCAAGCTTGAATCCATACTGCTTGCCATCGACAACCAGGGCCTGTAAGAGCAATATTGGCCATGCTCTCTTTGGGTGGGTAGATGGCGTTCTCTCCCCATCACTGCTACCATGCAATGTTGGCTGGCTCAGGTGTCTGTTAGCTGATGTATCAGAGCTGGGGATCCTGCGTTTTCCTCTGCGCTCATTGGCTGCCCAGCAATGATGTATCAGCAGCAGTTGGAAAAGAGGCGGAGCCTGACTTCACATGCATTAGAGGAGGCATGTGTTAGTCTTTACTCTCTTAGAATCAGGGACATTACAAGTGATGGGGAGAATCCTAGCGAGTGGGTGGGTTAACTAGCTACCATAACACTGGGGGGGGGGTCATTTCTCCTGCTTCCACTTATGAAAGTCACATCACCAGCATGGCTACGTAGTTACTGTACAATGTAAATGTACCCTTGAAGGTTCAGCATGATCCAACTGTGTATCTTAAAGGTTCCCTACATTCACTTTTCTTTGTATCTGTAACTGAAACAGAAAACTACATGTAAAAGGACAGGATGAGCGGAGTCTTTAATACATTCCTGGCAACAGTCTAATTTAGATGTTCTATAACGAAAAGATACTGAAGATGTATCCTTGAGGAGCAACACCACAGTGACAGGAACGTTCTAACATAGTGATGGTCCAGTACCGTTTGTTTTAAGGAGAAAAAAAATCCTGGAGTGTACAGTAAAAAATGTCACTACTTTGGCTACGTTCCCATTACAAGCCTCTTGACTCAATTCCGATTTTTTAACTCGTTATGGTTCACATTCATAAACATAAGTGACCTGTATCTGTCTGTAATGTGAACAAATCTGTCTCCAAAACAACATGCATGCGAACATTGATACATTTATACATGTCGCGTCCATCACCAGCAACAAATACACCATGTCTGTACAGGGTTGCCAAGTTTTTGAAAATGCAGTCATGGATTAAAGTTTAGAGGTTTAGACACTTTAGACTTTGGGAAAGTTTCAGCTTGTACCCATGTAACACAGAACGTTAAACTAACGTTCTGGTATCGTTTTTGCATGGTTCTGTTAAATGACAACGTTCCTGGAACGTTCTTTGAAGGTTTTGACTAAAATTTGAACAAACCTAGATATAACGTTCCAACCTAACGTTAGCCTAACGATGAACGAATGTTCCCTGTTTGTCACCTGACCGGGTGTATAATAATAATAACATTAAGGGAATGTTCAAAGAACGTTCTAGCCTAATGTTCACACCTAACGTTCTGATAACCAAGCAAGAACTCCACACCATAACGTTCTGTAAACGTTCGCATAACCTAAATGGAACGTTCTCGCAATGTTCTTGCAACGTTCTTGTGTTAGTTGGGTATGTTTTTTTTTGTCAGACACTGGGATGGAGGATTTTTGGTACCTGGCAACCCTGTATTAGTGAGACATTGTATTAAAACAGGTAAAACAGATGTGTTGGTAACTGATGATGATGTTTAGTTCAGGAGGACAGTAAACAGCTGGTGGAATGAACATGATGAGGCGCAGAAGGTGAATAAAAGCCAGTTGGCTGAACAGAAGAGAAGTCAGAACTGGTTTAGAATTAAACACATGTGTACAGACACAAAGACATCAAATCTGATTTGAGTCACTTCAGCCTGATAATGTGAACACGGCCTTTTTGCACGTTCACTTAGAAAATCAATATGTACCGTTGTATCTTCATGATATTACTTTTCTTTTCCATGTCTCTTTCTTTCTCTCTCTCATTACTCCGAATAAAACACTTTCTCTTCTCCTCACCATGTTTTTACATCACGCGGAAAGGTCAGCTAGCTTCTGTGGACACTTTGGTGTCAAACGACTCATTTGGTATTCATTTAGTGTTGTAGACACAAGAGCTAACCACGTTCATGTCATCACTGATGTGGACCTGTTCAGACATACAGTTAAAAGACTACGCCAGTGTTTTGTAAAACAGTCTCTATCGAGTCTCATGGACAGTAATGTCTCTGTACTGAGTTAAAGAACAGATAACACAATCAACAGAAGTCAATGGGCAGATGCTTCACCTTACTATTATAGCCAGTGTTTGTTTCCCATTATTTTACCCCAGGGGTGTCAAACTCCAGTCTTAGAGGGCCGGTGTCCAGCACAGTTTGTTGATTTCTCAGCTAGGACACTACCTGGTCATTACCTGCTGAGTTGAATCAGGTGTGTTTGGTCGGGAAGATCACCAAACTGGCACTGCAAGAATGGAGTTTGACACCCTTTCTTCTGCTTTACACAGTATACAGGTATTTTAATCAGTCAATGGTAATTAGGTCTGTAAGAACCTGGTGAATGTGTGAAAACACCCCTTTGGTCTCTATAAACAAAGAGCGCTCGCATGAATAAAGACACCTATCTCATGAATATTTAATGTAGGCACGTGTGACTCAGTAAAACACGTCAACTCATTTGCTAAGCTTTAGAAATAAAACCACATACAATGTCTAAAAACTGTAATGAGCAGTGTGTAGCCAACACCTCTGTTTATTCAGTTCTGAGCTCAAAAGTCTAGAAATGTTTAGAGTGTGTTTAAACAATATATCAGCACATCTGAAAACAAAGTCTAAGTTTAGAGCAGATTTAATCAGAATATAGATTTATGACACTCTTACTGTTTTGACACTGTTGTTGCTGAGTTTGTGCTGAACAGAAGCCTGTGTAACACTTTGGGAGAAAATAATTTTAGATGTGTGTAATTTGTAAAAAAGTGAAGGCATGTCAGACTAGATCAGAGTGTCTGAAACACCTTCAGACTGCAGAGGTTATGATAACTAAAGCAGATCATTTTTGACACATTAAGTGACATATTTCAAGTCTTTCTTTGCTTTAATGTTGATCAGTCATGAAAATCAGAAATCCAGATTTTTTTATTATTAGAATATTTAATTTGGAGTAAATCACTATTCAAACTGTATCAACATTACAACGGAGCTCTGAGTGGCTCAGCAGGCTAAGACCCCGACACTATGACCAGAGGTTCGCGAGTTTGAATCCCGGTCATGCTGTTTACCATCAACAGCCGGGGCCTGAGAGAGCAAAAATTAGCAGTGCTCTCTCTGGGCCGGTAGATGGCGCTCTCACTCTCTATCACTTTCACATTGCAATGTCCGCTGGCTACTGATTGGTCCATTCAGAGCTGGGAATCCTGCGCTTTCCTCCGAGCACGTTGGCTCCCCAGTGACGGTGTATCAGCGGTAGTTCTAAAAGAGGTGGTGGCCGTATCACACGCAGAGGAGGACACGTGTGCTTGTCTTCACCCTCCTAGAGTCAGGGACAGTGTAAAGTGATGGGGAGAGCCCCCTAGTGGATGGGATGTGTTAATTGGCAAACTACCATATTGGGAAGCCGAGAACATAGGCAAAAAAAGCCTTAAAATTCTCTAATTTTATATATTACCAATACTCACTGACCCCGTTATTTTTAGTAAATAAAATGCTATAATGGGATATCTTGTTAAAAAGATGGTTATATTTTTAGGCACAATGAGTCCTGGTTCCTGTCATCACCACTGTAAAGAAATCAGCCAGTAGGTTCCATCAGAACCCTCTGAATGACTCTGTATGAGTTTTGATAAATTGGTGATAAGCTCTGAACCCAAACACTGTTAAGAGAGACTTTCTACAGACGTGTCACTTCATTTTAGTCAACGTAGGAGGACAAAAAAAACACAAACATTCAAACAGCGCCTCACTCGAGGTCGGCATGCCCCCCAGCAGTGATGGATGTGTGTAAGAGAGCAGCCCTGCAGGGGAGATCAGAGCTGGACTCAGTGTGTGTGGAGATGTTCTTCAGTCTGCTATCAGTGCATCACTGTAAAGGACACTATAGTGTGTATATACACCTGTACAGTCATATCCCAAACACAGGGCAGCAGGATTATATGCCATAACATATATAACATAATAAAAATGTCAATAACGCTGCTGATTAGCTTCTTTTTACACAATATGATGAAGATATATATAGTATATATAGTATAAATTGTTATCTATACAGTATGTACACAGAGTAAAATGATGGCCAGATGATAAATTTCTCTGGTTTTACAATTTAAAAGTGTAAAATTAACATTTTAGACTCATTCTATCAACCACTGACAACATTTCTACCAATTTCTACATAAAAATACATTCACGTAAGCCTTTATTTACAGAAAATCCACACAAGCAAGTGTTTTCAGGCTATAATGCAGAGAAATTTAATTTTTAAGCTAACACAACAAGTTCAGAAAGCAATATTTGGAGAAATATTTGGAGAAATATTGACATCATACAATCCCGCGTGACGAGGTTTACTGCATGTATAAATAAGTGAGCACACCAGTCAGAGCGTAAAACCATCATCATTAGCAAACGACGTGATGTGACTGATAACAGGGTACCCAGTGAAGCATGGTGGAGGCAGCATCTCAGAAACCACTAACTTTTTGGGATGTTCTAGAGCTGAAGATGTACTGAGAATGACCTTCTCGTACACTGAGTGCATCCCAACAGCAGAGCTTCACTGATGCTAAAGAGGAACAATGACTCCGACGAGCGGTACAGAGCACACACACAGCGAACCAGTTAACCTGGATAATGAATAGGAGCAGTAAGGTAAGGATCAGGGATCACCACCGAGCCAACCCTCCAAGCACCTATTAGGGAACATACTGTGGATCTCTAATTTGGTGATGCACAGTTGTGCCCCACCTGATCTACATTAACATTGACTAGATGCAGTCTCAACAGGACCTGCCCATTTGCTATACATGCTGTTGTGCACTATGGTTCAGGTTAGTGTGTACTTGTGAAAATCAGCCTTTGAAGCCAACTCTGGCATAAAAGCTAACTGTCCCAGACAAGCAAACCAAGTGATTTCTGCAGTCCAGCCTGTATACAACCCTCCCACAGGCTGAATGCAAACAGAAGAGAGGAAAATGACTTACTGTGCTGATTGGCTTCTTTTGGAGAAGGTGGACAAGATCCTACAGAGGAGATCCTACAGGGAATCCAGTGTGTGCTCAGGCTGAAGCTCCCTGCAGGTGCACTTGCACTGGAGATGATAAACTTCTGAAGGAAATGGCTTAATAACAGTATTGCATGTGGAGGCTGGGGATGCAGAGCAGGATGGACAGCTGCTGTTCAGGCTCTAACAGTCTGATGTTTGGTGGGAGGGGAAGATCAGGTTTATATAATAAAGAGAAGTTGCAGGTTTTACACGCACAGTGGACACAGTGGACTGTCCATGAACGTATTGCTGGGTTTCTACGCCCGACGACGCGCAAGAAGAGGCAGAAAACGCAGACGCGGTGTGGAGAGGATCCTCACGGGGAGCACAGACGCCAGTGCGGGGTTTGCCATGTTACCGTCGAGTTACAACAGAGAGAGAAAAACCCAGAATAAATCAGACTGAAGACCGGAGACACCGAGACTCCATCACACAGCAGAGAGACTGACAGAGCAGCACAGAGACGAGGACAAATCCAACCCATCAGCTGCGCACGGAGGACGATGGAGCACCATACCTGATCTCTCTCTCTCTCTCTTTCTCTCTCTCACGACGTCACTGAGAGACGCAACGTTACTCTCTCTCTCTCTCTCTCTCTCTCTCTCTCTCTCTCTCTCTCTCTCTCTCTCTCTCTCTCTCTCTCTCTCTCTCTCTCTCTCCCTCTCTCTCTATGCAGTCCACACTACATCCTTTCTTCCCCACCCGTTTTCCGGCAAATCCCGCCTGTGATTGGTTAGCAGTCTGCTGCTTTTGTCCATCTGATTGGTGGAGGCATTCATTAGCCAATTACAGCACAGAATAAGGTGAACCATTAACCAATCACAACAGCACAAAAGGCCCCATTAGCCAATTACAGCACAGGAGAAGAGGCATCATTAGCAAATCACAACACAGGAGAAGAGGCATCATTAGCCAATTACAGTACATGTGAAGAGACATTCTTAGAGATATAATTGTTGTTTATTTCCCACATCTGTGATTGGCTAGTAGCGTGCTACTTCGCTCTATGATTGGCCATCTGCTGGTGTACAAAACAACTAGCCAATCATAGCACAGTAGAATAAGCAGCATTAGCCAATCAAAGCACAGAACAAGTATCTTTACCTAATCACAGCACAGAAGAAGATACACCATTAGCCAATCACAGTGCAGGAGAAGAGACACCATTAGCCAATCACAGCACTGGATAAGTACCTTTAAACAATCACAGCACAGGAGAAAAGACACCATTATCCAATTACAGCAAGAAAAGGTACCATTACTCAATCTCAGCACAGAATTGAAGATGTACCATTAGCCAATAACAGCAAGTAGAGGTACCATTAACCAATCATAGTGAGAAGAGGTATCATTAGCCAATCACAGCACAGGAGTAGAGGGACCATTAGCCTATCACAGTACATGTGAAGAGACATCCTTGGAGGTATAATTGTTGTTTATTTCCCACCAGCTTTTGGTCAAAGCACATCTCTGATTGGCCAGTAGAGTGCTAATACGCCTCTATGATTGGCCATCTGCTAGCGTACAAAACAACTAGCCAATCACAGCACAGGAGAAGAAGCACCATTAGCCAGTCAGAGCACAAGACTACTAGATAAGCTGAAATATAAAGGGAAACATTTAGCCAATCACAGCACATGTGAAGAGGCTTGTTTAGACATACAGTACCTCTATTTTTTTCCCACTTGTTTACCGACAAATAGCGTTTGTGATTGGTTAGTAGTGTGATGCTTCACTCTATGATTGGCCATCTGCTCTAGTACAAATCAATTAATCAATCAGAACACAGGATGTAGGACACTTTTAACCAATGTTAGTACAGGAGAAGAGGCACCATTAACCAAGACTATCACAGCGCAGGAACAGAGACATTATTAGCCAATCACAATAAGAAGAAGATTCATTATTATCCAATCATGGGACACTATTAGCCAATCACAGCCCCAGAGAAGGGAGCCTATTAATCAAGAAAAGCACAGAAGAAAATACACTCAAACACATGACTGGGGACAATCTTACCCAGTCATGGCACAGGAACAGAGACCTATTAGCCAATCACAGCACAGGAAACGAGACATCAAAGTACAGATGGGACACTATTATCCAACCGTAGCTTAGAAACAGTGCCTCCACAGCCAATCACAGCACAGATGGGACACTATTAGCCAATCCGAGTCCAGGAGAAAGGACAGTACTAGCCAATCACAGCACAGGAGAAGCCATTTCCATTGACCTTCAACCAATCAGAGCTCAGAGAGCAGGACTTGTCAGAATACAGGTGGGAAAACAAAACAGCAACTCTTCCAAGAGCATGATGAAGAAGAGGCTTGTGGAAGTGAGGGAATTAGAGCTGATTGGCTGATGGAGAGACAGATGGTGTGATCCTGTCCTGGATAAATAGAGCAACCTCTCCCCCCACCCTCCACCAAGCTGATGGCTTACAGACAGTCTGGCCAATCAAAACGCTCCGTCTCCAAACCCCCCCTTGCCCCCTGCGTGGTGTCAGTTTGATGTATGTAGTCATTGTGTGAACATAATACACACACTTGGTTTTGCTGGAGCTTCTGGGTGAGATTTCATTACGAGGACCGACAAAGATCAGCCCATGCTGGAACCCCCTTTTGTCACTGCAGGGATTAACCAGTTTATTACTATTCATTACAGCTCTTGTTCGGCGTAAGAGCCATCCACACACACGGTGTGAGCACACACAGCTCTAAATCCTGCGGCTCCGTGCCTTGGCAGTGGAAGGGGAGGATGAGTCATGGAGGCTGAAAAGGATATCAGAGTTTACAGTGAGACAAACATTCATCAAGTGATGCTGAGGCTGCATGAAAATGTTCAATTATAGAGCCGGTCAGTCAAGGCTGCGCAAACACTGATCGATCGGCCGGCCTCAGAGCAGCCAAACTTCTGTGGGAAGTCCGGAAGGTTGGAAGCCAGCTGGTCTACAGTTCGTCTGGAAATTGGGCATTTATGTGTTCAATTCATTTCAATTCAATCAATTATTTGTACAGTACTTTGTACAACTAGACTTTGCCCTAAAGCAGCTTTGCAGAGATGTGAGTGTAGCTCGCTAATGAGTGTCGCAGAGACAGTAGAACAAAAAACCGCCTAACTGCATGAGGAAGAACCACAGCGAGGAACCAAGGCTTACAAGAAATAAAAACTGTCTAAGCAGGAGGAAGAACCATTGAGAAGAACCAAGACTTCCAAGAAAAAATGGTTTAGGAGCATGAGGAGGAACCACAGCAAGGAACCAAGACTTTAGGAAAAAAAAACTGTCTAAGCATGAGGAAGAACCACTGAGAAGAACCAAAACTTACAAGGAAAACACAGACTGCGAGCATGAGGAAGAACCATTGAGAAAAACCAAGACATAGAAGAAAAAAAACTGTCTAAGAGCTTGAAAAAGAACCACTGAGAAGAACCAAGACTTGCAAGGAAAAAAAAAGTCTAAGAGCTTGAGGAAGAACCACTGAGAAGAACCAAGACACAGACGAGAAAAAAAACATCTAAAAGCTTGAAGAAGAACCACTGAAAAGCGTCAAGACTTGCAAGGAAATAAAAAGTCTAAGAGCATGAGGAAGAACCATTAAGAACCAATACTTATAAGACAAACACAGTCTACGAACATGAGGAAGAACCACATCAAGGAACCAAGAGGAACCAAGACTCAAATGCTTTCTTAGTAGATCTCTTTGGCTCTTGAGGGTCTTTTCTTTTAATCATTAGTTCTGTCCAAGAACATGAGAAAGATTCACTGAGAGGAACCAAGACTTCACAAGAGAAAAAACTACTAACAAGAACCAAGAGTAAAGAAAACTGTCTAAGAGAATGAGAAAGAACCCCAGAGAACCAATTAAAAAAATACTCAAACGTAAAACCCTCAAGAACATGGGGGAACTGAGATCAATCAAGATTCAAGTTTTCTTTCAAATCTTGGTGCCTCTCAGTAGGTCATTGCTGTGCTCTTGAGGGTTTTTAATTTTGAGTCTTGGTTCTGTTGAAGAGCATGAGAAAGAATTGCTGAGAGGAACTAAGACTTGTAAGGAGTAGCTCCTTCACAACAAGAAGAAAAATTACTGATAAGAACCAATACCCAAGAGCGTGAGAAAGAACCACTAACTGTATCAGAGACTCAAAAGAAAAATTCTACTTAGGAACTAAGGAAGAACCAATGACAAAAACCAAAGCTCAGAAGAACAAGAAACTCTCTAAGAACCAAGGAGGACCACTTAGAAGAACCAAGACTCAAAAGGAGACATGCTCAAGAGCAGGAGGAAGAACCAATTACAGTATCCAAAACTCAAAAGAAAATTAAAGAGCTAAGAAAGCTTAGAAGAACCAAGACTTAAAAGGAGAACACATCCTCCTCTAAGCCATATCAATTCGGATACAAGTAGGTTACTAAGGTAAACCACTAGTGGATGCCCCGCCTTCCTCGCTGATAGTTACTCTTACTAGCGTAAGACTTCTGAAGGACCGTGGAGTGTCTTGGACATATTAACGCCGTCCTGTCAAAACCTTGCTTCCCAATATTTCTTATTTGTTCTATCAGAGAAGGGTGGGGTTCCATTTTGAGCGGTAGTTCCTTTCAGTGGTTCTTCGTCATGTTCCCAGGGAGTTTCTTCTTTCATGCTTGGTCCCTCTTAGTGTTTCTTTGTCATGTTCTCAGAGAACTGAATCTTGGTTCCTCTCAGTGGTTCTTTGTCATACTCTTACAAAATTTGTTTAGTTTTGGTTTCTTTTAGTGGTTCTTTGTCATGCTCTAAGAGAATTAATGAGACTTGGTTCCTCTCAGTGGTTCTGTGTCATGCTCTTACAAAATTTGTTTAGTATTGGTTCCTCTTAGTGGTTCTTTGTCAAATTCTCAGAGAATTTCTTTAGTTTTGGTTCCTCTCAGTGGTCCTTTGTTAGGCTCTTAGAGAATTTGTTTAGTCTTGGTTCCTCTCAGTGGTTC
>BRDA01001086.1:70497-104783 GCA_036984385.1 Crenuchus spilurus | reverse complement strand
TATATATATATATATATATATATATTGCAATTTGAAATTAGTGTAATGCCCTGCCCAGCACCCAGTGAAGGGATAGGGGGGACTCACCGCAACCCTGACCAGGAAGCAGTTAAGAAGATGGATGGATGAATGGATGGATGAATGGATGGATGGATGTATTGTAATTTGCCTTTTCTTGACTAACCAAGGCTAGTCCAAGCACTGAGCTGAACAGTGTGTCCACAGATGATCCACAGCAGGCTGAGAATACGGATCCCATTCAGAGATGAGTAACTGTGTCCAACACTTGCAGCGTTAAACAGACCTACACTACTGACTTTAACTGAAAAACACTGCAGCAAACGACCTGAGAGAGAGAGAGAGAGAGAGAGAGAGAGAGAGAGAGAGAGAGAGAGAGAAATGTTTGATGTGCTTTAGTATTGTGTTTTGAACCTTAGAATAAATAAATAGTAATAATAATCATAATAATAATGTTAATTGTGTTTTGAACCTTTTTAAACCTTTTTAAACTATTTAAACTTTTTAAACTTTTACATTTTTTTTAATTTTCATGACAAAATGTAATGCATACAAAAATTAATGTGAATTAATAAATGCATTGTGTGCAATACAAGTCTTGAGAAAACAGCTTTACTAATGTAACTGAAAATAACTTAAAGATAAAACATAACATCTTAGTATTTTTGTTAAATGGCATATATTCTGCTTTTTTCCAATATGTTAAATTCAAGTAATACACTGTGCATCAAAAGTGCAGAAACTAACTTATTTTCACTTATCAAAAAAGTGTTCAATTTAACAAGAAAATCAAAATGTGCCTGATATAATCAATGAAACTGACCCCAGCTGCAAAGGTGTCAAGACCCCAGGCTTCCCATACTGTACATAAATTCACAAACCGATACCGCCTCAGCCCTCATTGTGACATCACTGTTTTTCACCTCATTTCTTCAGTGTTTTGCTGAATTAATCCCACAACACCTACAGTGAAGTCTGGCAACCCAAACCCCTCCAAGCTCACTTTACAGACCTATCATTTAAGTAACCTCTTAACTATAGATCCACATTGGCCTCCCTGGCAACTACCTATTCCCACTGGCATCAGTGACAAGAGTTCCATTAGATATTATTATGCACTACATACATCATCACATTATATACCCAAAAGTTTCATATAGCACTATTAGCTTTATAAAATAAATTATCAATTTGCTCTTCGATTGAAACACAATTCCTGGTCTCAACATACTGCAATGCACTGTGGTACCTGTAGTTTTTACCTAAATCTGTTACTAGCTTCAATTCTCATGCTTCACCCCATTTACCAGTGTCTCTGCACAGACGTTCAATGCTGTTAAGATCTGAAGAGTGAGGTTTAAGAGATTTGTATCTCTTAAGGTAGTACATTGTGGATTTTTAAACCCTTTGTAGCCCAGCTTTAAGACTGATATTTTGCAGAGCCCTAGGTAACATAAGCTAAGCCCCAGGTGTCATTACTTTCTAGGTGACATGCCCAGAATGACACTGCAGAGTCTGCTAAATCTTTCCGAATGTATATTTTAGTCAAACAGGGGTTTTAATTTGCCTACAATCTGTTCTCTTGGTCTTCCAGACCACAACATATCTTCCACTGTTCCTGTTTAACTTCCACTATTCCACTGAAACTGTCATTTCATTACTATATTAACATAAGGAAACAGGCACACTAAAATGCATTGTTGTCATTTTTTAGACTTCTCCTACTTTGTGGGCATCAATTATTATACATTTCAGAGTGCTAGGCAACTGTTTAAAGGATCCAATGTTTAATGATTGTTGGGACAAAGTTTGTGGAGTCTCTATCAAGCTGAGGTGTTGGTCAAGTCTCTTGGGGTGCCTAAACATTTAAATGGCGCTCCATTCCTTTTTCACTCATATTTACATGTATGTATTCATTTCCTTTATGCATTTATTTGAATTGAATATGAGCAATTAATTAAAAAATTAATGCCCAAATTTTCAAATCTGTTTGTGGGTGTGTGTAGGTATGTGTGTGTGTGTCTGTGTGTACTTGCTCATTGTGTTGCCCCCATGGTCAGAATCTATCTCACTGTCCGGTGGTGGAGTATTCTGTAGGGAAATGCATTCTTTGCTATGATTGGCTGAACCGTTGGGTAGCAGAGTTCCATATTGGTTAGTATTTGATAGGAGGGAGGAGACAACCCCTGGCCTGACATCTCTCTGCCCTTTCTGGTGGACCACTGCCACACAGACAGATGCAACAAGAGGCAGTGCTATCATCAGGACACACACGCACCTAAGAAAGAAACACACACACACACAATCAGAATATTTTGAACTGATCTCTCATTCAAAGACTGAGATGACACTAGGCTTGAATGATCTAATGTGCACTGCACAGACCGATTGCTGTCTGGCTAAGACTGGCAGATTCATTGATGCCTTACAGTATGGTGAATTACGACCTGGTGATAAAGAGGCAGGTGCAGTTTTCCGAGTCACTACTTTAGTTGCTCTCCACTTCCTTATATATCAGTTCATCCTCTACTGAATAATATATTTAGTGAAGTGTATTTGGGTGTTCATGCTTGATTTCTCCCTGCTCAGATCCTTCCCACCTGCAAATGGCTACTCATGCTGAGTACACAGGCAAGGTACAGTTCATTTTAAGCAAGCTGATGGACTTTCATGACATGTTGTGGATTGGGAATACTTGCTATACTTTATTAGAATATAACTTTATTTATACATTTCTGAAAATTTGTTGCAACAAATATTGATACAGTACAAGAACAAGAACATACAATAGCAGCTTCAAATACAACATTTATCAGAATGGATTAAATGAATATGTCTGAAGAAATGGATTACTGTGCTTGTTACTCACAGGCAGCTTACAGCAGATAAATCAGGTGTGATATTTTCACTGTTGATACACTGAGTCATAAAGATGCCCAATGTTGGGTCAGACATTAACAGAGCTGGTATCGGAGGGATGAGAGAGATGTGACCCTGTTCAAATGCCTCTACACACACACACACACACACACACACACACACACAGTAGGGGTGTAAGAATATATCATGACAATACATTGTAACAAAATATAACAAAATGAAAAAAGTGTTTAACTGACTAAAACATTTTGAATATAAAAATTAAAATCAGAAATCCAGAATCTCAAATTATTAGAATGTTTCATTTCAAGTTTTTGAACATTACTGTTCAAATAGTATCAACAGTAAAAAAAGGCTGGACTCAAGTTCCCTCTGAAACTCGGAAAAACCTGGATACCAATGCTTCCGTATTGGGTTCAAGTGCAGAGAGGCACGTGGCAACAAAAAACATAAAGGAAAAACAACCCAAAAAAACTAAACTAAACAATAAGTGTGACAGACAGGGATGAATGAGTGCAGCGGAGGTGGACATGTGTGGTGCACAAGCGCTTCCGCTGCACTTGAAAGGAGAGATGAGGAAAAAATGGAGTTCTGAAATAAACAAAACTTGCCTCAAAGGCACTAAAGGAAGAGGCTCTACCCTTTCCTGAGGTGCACTGACACCAGGGGTAGGTCTAAACAGATTACAGCCACCCTAGGGGAGCCTTTACAGAGCCCAAGTACCCCTTGAGGGGGTCTAGGGTGGTCCCATGCAGGTCCAATCACTGATTTGCAGGTGCACTCCATGGACACTATGAAGGTCCAATTGCCCCTTTGAGGGAACGGTCCCTTACAGCACTAGTGAACACACTAGGGTGCACTGAGCACACTTGTCTGAAGCTGTGGGCAGCACTATCTACAGCACTCAGGGGAGCAGTTTGGGGTTAGGTGCCTTGCTAAAGGACACATCAGTCATTTTCTCCCAGGGGAATAAACAGACAAGCTTCTGGTCATAAGACTGGGTAGCTAAACACCAGGCCATGGTTGTACATGCTAATACTGTATGTTAATACCTTAATTGCATACTGTATATTAGTGAGTTATGTAACTTTTCATTTAGATTTTAGTGAATAACATTTAATTATTTAATCTTTTATTTGAGGTTAATTTCATTTTGTTGTGGTTCAGCTCCTGGCCTGCTTAACTCTTGATCAGTCCTCTCATTTTGTAGCTTTAGCATTTAATTTTAGACTAAAATAATCTAAAAATAGTCATTCACTTCACTTCCTGTGCTGACAGATTCTGGATATCTTTCAAAGTTACGCTGCAAATACTCTTTACTAAGTTGTAAGTATTTTTTGAGATGCTGCTTTTTTATTGTGGAATGTTAAAGTTGTTTACTGGAAAGGTACTTTTACTATTACTACACTCATGATTTCACAAGAATAACAAAGAGTTTACTGCTTATAGTATAGAAAACACTACAGAGCTCTGTACTCTGCTACAGTAAATAAAAGTAAATGAGGAAAATGTGAGTTTCTCACGATAAATGACAAGTGTCTTCACTTCCTCTTTGTCACAAGAGTCGGGAACACAAACACCAACAAAATACTCCACTGCCTCCTACAATGAAACAAAATGGAACAACTCTGAAATGCATTAGCAAGGACCACAAATAATCTATTAACTCCGTATTCAAAGAAAGAGTTTACCAAATAAACAAATTTACAATTTTCCTCCTTATACCAAATGTAGATGATTAGCCAAACATGTTTGGTGATTGAAGTACAGTGCCTTGCAATAGTATTCACCCCCCTTTTCTTTTTACATATTTTGTACCTTTTTACCTACCTATTACAACCTGCATTTAAATGTTTTTTTATTATCTGAATTGTATGTGATGCATCTGCACAAAATAGTTGGTGAAGTGAAATGAGAAAAATATATATAAAGTTCTGGTGCAACCAATTACCTTCAGAAGTCACATGTTTAGTGAAATGAAGTCCACCTTTGTGCAGACTAAGTGTTACATGATCTCTCAGTATGTTCACACCTTTTCTGAAAGGCCACAGATGCTAGTCAGGGTTGGGTTATAAAAAAATATCCATCCATACATACATAAATATCCATCTGATGATCTCCTGGAGCACAATAAAATCCATTATCATCAAATGGAAAGAACATGGTACCACAACAAACCTGCCAAAAGAGGTCTGCCCACCAAAACTGTCAGACCGAGCAAGGATGGCATTAATTAGAGAGGCAGCACAGAGATCAAAAGTAACCCTGAAAAAGCTGCAGAGTTCCCAGGCAGAGACTGGAGAATCTGTCCATACGACCACAATAAGCCTTACACTCCACAGAGCTGGGCTTTATGGTAGAGTAGCCAGAAAAAAGTCTTTACTGAGAGACAAAAATAGGAAGGCTCATTTTAAGTTTGCCAAAAGGCATGTGGGAGACTCCCTAAATGTATGGAGGAAGGTCCTCTGGTCAGATGAGACCAAAACTTAACTTTTTGGCCACCAAAGAAAATTTTATGTCTGGCGCAAACCCAACACATCTCATCACATTTACATTTGAGGCATTTAGCAGACGTTTTTATCCAAAGCGACTTACAATTGGGGGTTAGGTGCCTTCCTCAAGGGCACTTCAGTCGTGACCTGCCCGGGAATTGAACCGCCGACCTTCAGGTCACCAGACCAGATCCTTAACCACTAGGCCACGGCTGCCCCCAAGAAAACCACCCAATAGTGAAACATGGTGGTCGCAGATCCTTAACCACTAGGCCACGGCTGCCCCCAAGAACACCACCCCAATAGTGAAACATGGTGGTCGCAGCATGATGCTGTGGGGATGTTTTTCAGCAACATGGACTGGGAAACTGGTCCGGGTCGAGGGAAATATGAATGGTGCTAAATGAAGGGATATTCTTGATCCAGGCCTTTTTTATTCTGTCAGTGATTTGAGAGCGTGACGGACATTCACCTTCCAACAGGACAATGACCCAAAGCATACTGCTAAAGCAACACTCGAGAGGTATAAGGGGAAACATTTAAATGTATTGGAATGGCCTAGTCAAAACCCAGACCTTAATCCATTTGAGAATCTGTGGTTAGACTTGAAGATTGCTGTTCACCAGAAGAAACCATCTAACTTGAAGGAGCTGGAGCAGTTGCCTGGAGGAATGGACAAACATCCAAGTTTCAAGATGTGGCAAGCTCATAGAGACTTATCTGAAGAGACTTGCAGCTGTAATTGCTGCAAAAGGTGGCTCTACAAGGTACTGACTTTAGGGGGGTTAACAGTTAAGTTTTCTTTTATTTTGTCCTATTTGTTGTTTGCTTCACAATAGAAAGAAAATCAAATGTTCAAAGTTGTAGGCATTTTCTATAAATTAATTTATGCAAACCCTTAAATAATCCATTTTAATTTCAGGTTGTGAGGAAACAAAACACGAAAAATGCCAAGAGGGGTGAACACTTTCACAAGACCCTGTATGTTTCTGAATGTTACTGGAGCTACAAGGCTAATGCTAACAGGTAATAGAAGCTTAACAACCACTAATTAGCACTACACAAACTGCATCCTTAAAATAATCACTGTTTGACATACTGTCATCTTTAAAAACAGACGAAACAGACTTCAAGATGACTGTATTTATTTATTTAGCTATTTGCTATGACATGTTAACATTTTTCAGAACAGTGTAGGAAACCAAATAAGCAAGTGTGTGTGTGTGTGTGTGTGTGTGTGTGTGTGTGAGTGTGTGTGTGTGTGAGAGAGAGAGAGAGAGAGAGAGAGAGAGAGAGAGAGAGAGAGAGAGAGAGAATATATACCTGTTTGAGAAAGACTTGGCAGTACTGTCCGCGGAAGTTTGGGCCTTTTACAGTCACACACTCCTGTAAAGATCCTACTCTGTTCACATTACCTCCCTCAACATCACTGCCCAGCTTTCCAAAGGCATCATACACTGCTCAAACATCCAGCACAGAGGACAATTCATTCATTTATTATCCCACATTTCAACATTGAAATTAAACTAAATATAATTTTCTGCATAACTCATGGAAACAACTAATTTAATATTCAGAGGTTCTTAAAACTGCTGTATTACACCACAATAGTCCCCAAAAGAAACTTTTCTCAAATTTACATATTTACATTTACAGTTATTTTGTTATTAATACATTACATATGAAAATCAGAAGATGTATAGGTTCAGTTGAGGTTTTTGATAGTAACAGTTACATTTGGTTCATATCATTATTGAAAGTCAGTAAGTTTCGCTGTATGTCAGGACATTTCTCTTTTCCCATAAAACACACTAATCTACATTTAATTGACAGACATATGTAGACATATGCTGTATCCTGAAGCTTAGAGAAAAAGTACACCTACAATATATAATACATACAATGTTTCACCATGTTCACATTTAATAAGCTTAAAAGCTTCATGTTATGAGGACTGATAATAAATATTGTTTCAATAAAGACAATAATGCACATCTTCTGTTTGGCATCTCAGACTAGTTAAATGTGACTGCTACTGAGGACTATAAACTGCTCCTTGCAAATATAATCTGTAAACTTGTAAACACAGAGCAATCTCTTTGTTTACTTCCTTTGTTGTGCATTATTTAAAAATACAACATTTAGAACAGTCGTTCACTTTAAACCAACATTTTCATCCTTGATATTGTTTATGTTCAAAAAATTTTTTTGCAACCTTTAGGTGATTCTAAATAATAATAATAATAATAATAATAATAATAATAATAATAATAATAATAATAATAATAATAATAATAATAATAATAATCTTTATTTATATTGCATCTTTCAAAATTCAAAATATATTGCAAAATAAATCATAAAAATTAAGCAAATAATAAAATGCAACCAATAGAAACAATAGTAGTAAAAGAATATGCTAATAAAAATGTACAAGATACAATATAAATAAAATCAACAGAAAGTAAGAGTAATATTCAAGTAAAAAAGGACAAGAGATAATCTAAAAAAAATATTAAATACATAAATAAATGACTAATTGAATGCTAAAGTAAAGAAATATGCTTCTTTACTTTAGTAACTAATTACTAATTAAACACAAAAGTAAAGAAATAAGTTGTTTATGATTGTATTGATACCCAGTTAATAATTCCTTGTTCAGTTCACGTTAGAGAAACTCTGATCTTATGGACAGTTTAGAAATTGTCAAGACAACTTTTAAGTTTTGAGCTTTTTTAAGGAAATTCATGATATGATCTGCCAAACCCTAGAGGAGCTGGCATGGAATAGCTGTGAAGTTAAGAATAACTGTGAACTGTGAAATATCAAGTCAAGATTTTTGTGTGTATCTGTATATAATAAAGTAAAAACTGAGATGATACTTTTAAATGTTTCTACAACTCTAAACGATAATTTTGTCATTTTCAATACTGCAAAATCCTTCAGTTCTAAAGAAAGAACTTTTAATCTGAGCCTTATCTGTTTAAATTAAGACTTACTCTGCACTGCATATTCCTCAGGTTTGTCTTTCTCCAGCTCCAGGAGGAAGGCTGCAGTATCCTGCATGCAGTTGACTGTAATGTTGAAGGCTTGGCCTATGGAGCAGAACAAGAGACCAAAAAAAATCAATCGAACTGTCCATTTCTCCAGTAGCATTTTGACTGTTATGGGGTTTTCTGGATGGGATGCCTCATTTAAATAAGCGCAAGAAAGACACATGACCAGAGAGATGCTGATGTGTTTTGGTCATGCTTTTTCAGGCTCTAAATCCAGTGTGCAAAATCAGGGCTTTCATGCATAAGTGTGAGTGAGTGCTTTGTTGCACAGAAATCTGGCTGCAATGTAAAAGCTAAGAAAAAAGACATTACCTCCCTACATTGATTGGTTTTAGGAATATCTACCTTATGTACAGTAGGTCTACAGTTACAGACAGTAGCTCATTTGTAACTGCACAATTTTTAGCCCCTCCTCTACCCAACATAGAGACCGCCACCATAAGACAACCACTGACCAAATATTATTTAGTCAGGTTCCATTTAAGCAAGTGAGCAGTAGAAACACTGTTGCCAATTCCTCAGTAAGGAAAGTAGCTATTGGCTGTCCTAAAAGTTGCTGGAAGTTGCTATAGGACGTCATCCCCTAATTTGCAGTAATTTGTCATTTGCATGTAGGTGTAATCGAGGCTGAAGAGAGGAATAGCATGTTTGGACAGACAAAAAGTGAGGAAAAAACACCCTAAATATGTTTATGACTACAAATTAACTTCATGAAATAACTTCACGACTTTAATGCTTTGCCTAGACACACATTACATAAATCAATTTTGTCCCGTATTATTTAATGTTACAATATCAAATTTTATGTGATCACATGTTAGCATGGAACAGTGCCATTACAATTAGCCATAGCTAATGCCATGGTGGCTTCACTCTTTTTTGAAGAGTAATTTTTTTACTCATTAATGGCAGCTTGGTTTGGGTAAATTATAAGGCTTTGCCTTTTGAGTATGTTTTTGAGTTGTCATGTGTTCTAGTCTAATCTAAAAGCTAAAAATACCACAAGCTGCTTTAGGAGCAGAGTAGTGCCATGAGATTGGAATAAAACTGGCAGAAGATAAAAAGATGCTCTGAGAGCAGGATGTGAATGAAGCTGTGAAAACTGAAGTTTGCTAGCTACCAGTGTTGCCAAGTCTGCTTATTATAAGCAACTTTGGGCTTGATTTTTTCTAAAGTCGCAAAATCTCGCGAGTTGCGGGTTGCAGTTTTTGGGCTTGTTTTTGAACGTGAAGTTTCTTATTTGGGCTTGACTTTCTTTCCGAGTGAAACTCTTTGATTATCTCCCAGCTCCCCATAGAAAAGCAAAAGGCAAGAAAGGTAGTTTGTCCCTTCCAAGCCCCCGTTTCCTGTTTATCACTCCCACCCAAGTTGACCAGTCACACACCCAAACACACAGCAGGCAGCCAGGCAGAGCTCAGAGTGATAAGGCGCACCATAAGACTGAGCTTGAGTAAGTGGGGAAAATATGGAGGAATAAAAATATAATAATTAGTGGGAAAAAGAGCGCACTGAAAGAATGGCTTTGACCTCAGATGGGAGATGCAAAATACACTTTTCTTTTGATCAGAGCTTAAAAGATTTTACATTTTTCAAATAATTTAAGTTGTTCAAAATTTTAATATTAAAAGTGTTTAGCATAATTTTGGTGTTATTTATGTATAATAAATATTATACATAATAAATGTTTACCTTTATACTGTTAAAAAGCATCCTCAGTTTTACAGAATGTGATGGGTTGCCAGTTGGGCTTATTTTGGGCTTGTTTTCATAGAGCTGGTTGCTTGTTTCTATCACGAGATCTGGCAACCTACTAGCTACCTAACATTTAGGTGCTATGAGAGTAGAGGAGTGCATCTATTGCTAGACTAGTTAGGTTGGCTAGCTATAATGTTACGGCTCATTTCATATCATATGCAGATAGTCAGTACCTACCTTGCTAGCTTGCTCGCTAAACTGAACAACTGTGGAAGCACAGGATGTGGTGCAGTTTAGAATATTGGAGGACAAATATGAGAGCTTGCTGTTACAGCTTCACTTAACTCTTTATTCTGCATGTTGCTGTTCCAGTGGAGGGCTAGTTGTCCTGCTTGCAATGACGGTTTAGCACCGGAATCAAAGTTCTCATGACCACGCCCCACCGTGTTCTGATTGGTCGCCTCACAGAACCATTTGTATTCCAACAAATACAGCAGGGAGGTTGCATGAGGCTACTGCTAACTAAGTGCTTTGGACAGGGAGGTACACTCATGGAGCACCTGCTGCTCACTGGTTGCAGTAACTGCAGAACGATTGTTGCTTTCACGTGGAGCCCCCAATAACACGAGAAAAAGTGGCTAGATTTGTCGTTAGTCAATTTTTAAAAATAAGTCACTAGAGGGGTCCAAAAACTTGCTAATTATAGTGACAAAATGGCTAAGTTAGCAACAGTGAGTAGAAAACGATGTTTGCATGTGCAACACGATTGCAATAATGAGCTGCAGGGCATTCTAATACTTGCCCCATGCTGGGAGCAGCCAATAAAAAAATGAAAGATTTGCATACGGGAGCTTATGTGAATATCATTTACAGTATTAGCGGTGCTACAGCTTTCCAATCAAAAACATCACAGTAACTGTTAGCTGCTGCTAGCGAGGTAATATAATGATCATGTTGACAATAAGAACAATATTATCTTACCTCAGTAAAAGGTTTATTTCTTTTATTCATTACTAGAATGGAATGTATTTAAATTCATTTGGTCACCAAAGTAAAAGCAACAGAATACCACTAAGTAAGTCTCTTGCCCATCTGTCCGGCAGTGTCTGCTCTAGACTGAACGCTGCAGACCTGGGCTGCAGCCGGGGCCTACACCAAAGACCCTAATTAACCTCTCCACTAATATCCTCTTCCGAGATTTTACTCTTTTTTGGAATGTGTTGCAGGCCTGAAATGCAGGAATGGATGTATGTTAACAAATGAAATTAAACTGGCCAGAAAAATGTGCAATATATTGGGTTCATATGGTTTGAAATGAAAGTCTAAATAAATGTAAAAAACACTGCATTTTTTAATTTTTCATACGGGTTTCTTTTTTCTGATTGGGGGTTGCATGGTCTGACTTGTTTGGCATGAAATCCTGCAGCCATAATGGCTCTTACTTGCAGATAAGGCTGGATTTAAGCTCTATAGTGACTTCAGTTTATGTCTGTGTGGTTGTTGGCCGAGAACTTAACCAATGAGGATTAAGCTCTGTTGTCATCTACAGCTGTCTCAGTCACAGCCCATGTTGTGCAACAATGGTCCCTGTTAGAATGGAGTCAAACAAATGATTAAAAAACTAACTAGCTTACTTACACCGTACAGAGCCAGGCAGTGATAGTGACGTTCCTCAAGCTGTATAGATGCATAGACATCTATGGTAAGATGATTTGCACAATTTATACTGTATGTTGTAGTGAGAGAACAGTGCTAAAATATAAAATGATAAAAAATATCACCCACCTCTAATGTCAGCTGCATAATAGCCCATCATAGTTTTTTTGATTTCCATATTGTTTATTGATTTTTTTTTCTTTTTTTTTTTACACAAACATTGGACAAGTCTATTGAACAGCAGCAAGACATTCTAAGAAACAACCACCATAAAGGGCTTCTCTCATGCACAAATGCATCCTCACAAATGTTTATCCAAAATGAAAAAAAAAAAGGTTAAAAAAAAAACATACATCCAAACTGAGCCTCTTCTGAACAAATGAGAACAACATGAAGCACTGTAATAAAGTTCTTTTTTAATCCTTAGTACAGCATCTCATGTCTTTGAAATGGTGAACGGTTAACATTGACAAACAGCTACAACAAAGTTGTGACTTCCAGTTTCACATTTATAGACACATTCCTAGGGTAAAAAGGCAAAAGTCTTATTTTTAACCTTAAGTTCAGCCATTTGGCCAAAACTCAATGAGCAACCGAGTTCTACTTTTTGATTCAGTGGAACAAAGCACTTTAACTTTCTCTGAAAACTTTACGGATTATTGGCAAACGCAATAGAACATGGGTGGATAATGACGGCTAATGTACTTCTAAAAGTACTTGACTATACGTTAGTCCCTGAACACTTTAGACAAATCAACCTTAAGGACTTGAAGTGGAGGGATGTTGATTAAAGAGAAAAGGGCTGACCTACATTAAATAAAAAGGGTGTTATTTGTAAGATGGATTAAAGAGGAACTCCACCAGTTTTTCAAAATTTCTGCAGATTTCAATCACTGAGATTTAAACAGTCATTCAGAGTGAAATGGTTGATTGTAAATAAACTTAGAAACTCTTCAAAGATGGTGGTAAGACCCAGGGGTCACAACACAAATATTGAACTAATATCCAAAACCACCATTGAACCTACGTGTCTTCTCCATTTGTATATGTAACATATATGTCTTCTGATAGTGGTAAATCTTTAGACAGCTGGTTCTTACAACCACTGTGAACAAGTTTCAGCAAATTTCTTTGTACAGAAATGTTGAAAAATTTGGTGCAGTGTCTGGAGGGTTTAAAGAGAAAGTACGCCTACTACATCATACAATACATACAGTATTTTACCATGCTCACAGTTAATAAACTCAGAGCTTTTACTACGGAAACCTCCATTTTCAACTGTTCCTGATAAGCCAATTAGCAAAAATCTGGCATGAAAAAATGTAAAGGCAAAACATAAGAGTAGTGAAGGCAAAGCAAACGAACCATGAGCTGTGGCACAGCTCTGAGAGAAGAATATTAAACAAATGCTAAGACAACATTTTAAATACCCCAGCATTACAAAAGTATAAATGTATTATGAATCGTATGATATGGTCCACTGACAGTGACTGAAGCACTGACTCTGATAAAATAACCATTTTATCATCTGTAGTGTTAAGTTCTATGTATAAATATTCATTTAAAAGTGTCAATTTATAGAACACAAACAAAATGTGAAGAACTCAAGCAGCTACTGTTTCTCAAGACACTGGTCTCGTCCACTTTCAGAGAAATGGACTGATTGTCCTTTAAGAGCGAAATGGGAAAAAAACTGGATGGATAAAAATACATTTAGACATTCTGCAGAACCAAGCAGCAGTAAAAATTCCTCTGGACTGTAATTCGAACCCTAAGACAAGCAGATTTTGAGCTGTGTATAAGGTTCTGCTCAATCGCGAACACAATAAACAGATCAGTCTAGACGAATATAAACAAATAACTTTTTTTTTTACTATAAAAAAAGATCTATTCAACACCCATACAAACATCTATCATAAAGTGTACAAAATGTGTTCTCATAGATATTTAAATACACATAAATCCACTTTTAATATATTACATATCTTTAAACACACAAGTACTTTGTGTGCATGTGTACATTTATACATTTCTCATATATATGTGTATTTATATATGTATATGTTTGTTTTATATGTGAGCATATAAAGAGGCCAGAAAGAAGACTAACCACACATACAGTACTGTGCAAAAGTCAGAGGCATCTGAGAAAATATATAAAGATACTGACCAGGACAGAAAGTGTTTACTGCTATATAAATACAGATAAACAAGTCACCAGTGTAATGTGAGTGTATGATTGTAATAATGTTGGCCTTTCCTGCACTCTCTTGATTATGGTCATTATTTACAGAGATCATCCAGTGGCTGTTTCAGCTAATCAATACCTCATTAAATAAATCAGGTGAGCTGCTGGTGGAAATCCATTAAATGACTGGAATGCAGTGAGAAGATCAGGTACCAGACAGGTTTTCTTCTAACTACTGGCGTAACATCACTGACTATGAACGTATTCTCACTACTGACTACTGCACTCAGTCATATGCAAATGTTGTGCTCCCGTGGTTAAATTAAATTAGGTTTTGTTGGTCACTTATAGAAGCAGCGTGCTCGCCTTTCAGTGCTGGTCTCGAGTTCAAGCCTCCATCTGGAAGGTGTTTCCATGTTCTCCCTGTGTCAGTGTAGGTTGTTCCTTTTCCTCCCACAGTCCGAAAATGTGGCAGTAAGGTGACGGATTATTAATTATAGAGAAATTAAGTAAAAATAGGTTAACATACTCTACAGAGAACAAATCTAAATATATTTTCAGCACATTTTGGTTCACAACTTCTGTTTAGCTTGGAAATAAAAGCAGTTTCGTAAACAAAAAGTAAAACAGTATTCCTTTTGCACATTCCACATTTTATGTTTCTTTTCCAAAGTTAAATTCAGTAAACAGACAGTACGTATACACTGAAATGTGCAGGTGTTTGTTCTCTGTGGAGGATGTGTTAACTTATTTACTTCACATTTATATAGTAAAACATGGAACTTAACTGCGGTGCACAAACTTTTGCATTTGACTATCTTTATTTGTATTCATTCTAATGTTCTTAGAGTTTTTACAGGCAAAACACACTACCAATGTCATTTTTCTTCTCTTTGCTGCCTCGGACTTGTGCACAGTACTGTATTACCTCATATGCATCCACATTTTCACATTTTCCAAAAAGAGGAACAAAAAACATCCTCCTTCCACAAAGTGGCTTCATTTTTCAGCTGAGCTCATTCTCTTGGACTTAATGAAGGCCATCCCATGTGTCCGCATGTGCGTGTTTAAGGCCGCCTCAGTCTCAAAGGTTTTGGCGCATACTTTGCACTGCGTATCTGGAATGCCATGTGCGTTCTCTGGAGCTGGGGTGTTTTCCTGTTGGTCGCTATGTCGACCAAGTCCTGGAGGTTCCTTCAGCTTGTGTACGATAAAGAGGTGTCGAGCAAGCGAATGGTGAGAAGTATAGCACAGACCACACTCACGACACTGGAAGGATGAGCCATCGGTTTTGTGCTGTGGAATGTGCTCGTGAAAACGGACCAGGTCCTCAGTGGTGAAACTGCACACGGCGCACTTGTGCGTTTTAAACACATTCACCTTCAGTTTCTTAAGAGGCTGAGAGGATGAGCCTCTGCAGCGCTGGCTGGGAAGCCCTCCTGCTGCATCTTTCTCACCACATGCCTCTACTTCTTCTGCGTCACCTCCATCAGAGTTCAGCTTACGCTTCGGACTTCGGACCTACAAAAATAGACAAACGGAAATAGTCAACTTATGATGTTATACTTTACGTATCCATTTATCTCTGTCTATTAGACATATATTTGTCTATTATCTATCTACAATTAATCCGTTTCAGTTATTTTTCTTACAGTGACATTTTAATTTAAACAGATTCTGCAATGTCTACAAGCCACATTGCTCAAATTAGATTTTTTGCTCAGATCAGATTTAACTATCTTGACTGTTCACATTCACAAATGTAAGTGATCTGTATCTGTCTGTAATGTGAACAAATCTGTTCCTGAAATGACTCACATGCGCACATTTATACATGTATACACTTCGCCTTCATTGCCAACAACAAAAAGCATCACATCTGTGCAGGGTTGCCAGGTTTCCAAAAATACAGTTGCTGGTAAAACTTTAGAAATGGTGGTTCTTGCACTAAATAAAAGAAGAAAATGAATGAGAAAGTAAGATTTGAAAAAGATTTACATTAAAATTTTTATGTTTTTATTTTATTATTATTTTTTTATATTTAATAAATATTTTAAAAATGTAAATGTAAAATAAAAAACACTAGATTTTAGGCTAGTTACTGTTTGTGTAGTGTGATTTTCTGTTACAAAGTTGGTAGGAAGTTTGGGGATCTGGCAACCCTATATTTGTGAGATCATTGATTTTAGTAAAACTGGTAAAACAGACGTGTTAGTAGCTGATGTGTGATGGTGTTTTGCTCAGGAGGACAGTAAACAGGTGCTGGACTGTACATGATCAGGTGAAGAAGGTGAATAAATGCCAGCTGGCTGCTTTAGCTATTTTTACATCGACGTGAGTTTAGAGACTACACGCATGTGTACAAGCAAAAAAACACATGAAGTCTGATCTGACCGTCACATTCAAGTCACATGTCCTCGGATTGGATACGTATTTGATCTAGAACCACATATGAAAGTGACTCAAATCTGATTAGAAAAGGTGGGATTTGTCCACACAGCCCTGAAAAGATCAGATCTGAGCCACATTAAGGCAAAAGATCAGATTTGAGTCACTTCAGCCTGGTAATGTGAACGTAGCCTAAAGTGCAGTTTCACATCTCACTTGAGGTCTGATAAACAGACTCACACAGTCCATTTGATTCATAATACTTTGTCTCTTCAACCACCTCTTCCCTTGTTCACCAAACAAATAATCATCAATTATCTTCTTCTTCATTCTACTCTTCCTCTTTTCTTTACCCACCTTCTTGTATTCACAACTTTTGGCACCCATGTTTTTTGTGTCAGCATGCTACTTAGCTATCAGAGCAGAGCTTTCATCCAATTATTCATCAGTCCATCAATGTTAAAAGTTTGTTTATACACCAGGACATCAGAGAACAATTTAAACTGAATGAAATAAATGAAAACTTAAACAGGCCACAGAATGATTTAAGTTTATGACACCCACACACTTGTATTTTCTGTTTTTATGTGGAAATAACCTAATTTAAGTCATGTTAGCATAGAAATACACATGAGAACTGAATGGTAAATGTAGTCAGGAGTTTAATGGGATTTAGGAGATGTTTTTCCACTACGGAACAATATTATTGGCTGGGTAATTTAAAAGATTTCATATTTTTAAAGCATGAGGACAAATTTGACTCACCTCATTTGTGAAAAATTCATGTGGTTATGATGTACTTTTCTTATACACAGCAAGGGTTGTACGCATGTTTGTAAAGTTGTGATAACCAACAGAATGAGAAGGGTCAAAGGATGGATGACTTAGAAGGGCAAAAAGCTGATGGAACACTTTTATTGTAGCTCCTAAAGCCTTGAGCCCATTTACATGTGCACCCACTGTACATGTTATAACTGATACCTGTTCTTTTTTGGTTGAGGTTGAATCCTCCGCATTGCTGGCCTCCACTGCTGACTTGCCCTCTGCTTCTTTGATGCCGTGCATCAGCCGATTGTGTTTCTCCAACATCAGCCTCTTAGTGAATGTGATGGACTCTGGACAGTATCTGGGGGGGGGAAAGAGAAGTCTTCTGAATTGCTAGTGCATCTCAAAAAATTACAATATTGTGAAAAAGTGAAAAGAAATGTCACTTTAAATGTCATTTAATTAAATAAAAACAAAGAATTTACCTTTTTGGACTAAATTATGAACACAATTGAACTCTCTCATGATTTTCACATTTTTACATGTAATTTTAGTTTCTGAACTTTACTTTGTAGTTTGTCCAAATCCACTTGGGTTTAAACAAGATTTAGAAATACTGATAAGTGAAAAGTAAGAAGTAAAGGAATCCATTTGAAATGACTATTTTGAAATAACTTTTTTAATTAACATTGGTGATAAATACTGAAATCAGCCATTCCTAATGTTCACTCCGACATAAACAACGAGATGACACTTTGATACTCACGGACAGGAATAGACCTTCCGAACTCCTTTATGTTTGATTCGATTATGTCTACATAAACTGTGGGAGGAGCTGAAGGATTTATCACACTGACGACACGGATGCTTCTTCAGTTGCTGCAGAGAGTGAAAAAGAGTGAGAGACTGTTATGTCACTCTGCTTTGGGTTTTTATAACTGCTCTCATGTACAGCGCTGGGTCAGAGTCATAGACAGAAACTATGAAATTAGTTTAACCATCATGGCAACTTCATTTATTACAGAAATAGCCTAACCTGTCAAAATCTGCTAAATGATGTACATACTTTAGGACAGTATGGTGCTTTACCATTATCCATTACCGAGATCATTTTAGTTTACTGTGACTGGGAGTATAGCTAAAAAACTAGCATGCACTAGCACAATATGCTGCTTATTCATACTGCAAAGCACTGAGGTTAGAGAGATTTTTTGGATTTTTAAAGCTCCGATGATCAAAATTCACTGGACACTGCAGCCATCATCTCCCCAAATGTCTCTCTATACCTGTGCATGTTTATTTCACAGTGATGTTGCCAAACATCAGACAGAGCTGTTAGGACAGCCCATTAAAAGAAGGTTACTTTTAGAGGCGACACCCTGTTAAGCACAGTTATTCCTCACAGTTTACAAAATTTATAAGCAATTTTATTTTCAGTTGACCATTACTGTACTACTATCTATATATTAAAAACACACAGATGTGTGTTGCTGTCTACAGTGCTCCAATTCACTTAAAAAATAAACCTTGGGGTCCCCGAGTGACTCGGCAGATTAAGGTGCTGTCACTATGACCTGAGGATTGCGAGTGATCATGCTGCTTGCCATTGGTGGCCAGAGACAGCAAAAATTGGCCGTGCTCTCCCCAGGCAGGTGAGATTGCACTCTCTCCCAGCCCTGTTAAGTAATGTCGGCTAGCTCAGCATCTGCCTGGCAATCCATCGGAACTGGGGATCCTGCGATTTCCTCTGAGCACGTTAGTGGCCCGGCAATGATGTATCGACAGCAGTTCGAAAAATAAGAGGCCTTGCATGTAACAGAGGAGGCATGTGTTAGTCTGTCCACTCCTAGTGGCAGGGATATTGCTAATAATCAGGAGAGTCAGCAAAAGGGCAGGTTGATTGGCTACTAAACACATTGGGAGAAAATCTGGGGAAAAAAAAAAACCCTCAATGACTGACTACGTAGAAAGTCAGACAGAAAGTTCGAACAATTGGTGGAATTTCCCTTTCATTTGCATCTATTTATAAAGAACACATTAACTGTGATTATTTTAGCTGTCATCTATTTAGCTCTATCTGCCTGACTCAGACATTGTTGAGGGAATAACTGGCTTGTTCTGTAGTTACTTCCGTCAGTTTGGGCATCATGGCTAAATTGGCTCAGTGAACATTTCACTAAAGGCTAACATTAAGTTTCACACTGTACTGTTGAATAAACTGTTGCATTAGGAGGCATTATTTCTACATAAAGACACAATGTCAACCTTTAGTGAAGAGCCCCACCTACTAATTAGCCTTCATTTCCTGGCAATTGTTGCAACTGATACTACACTATGATTAAGACACACCCTGTGATTATAGTAAACAAACATGCTTCTTGTTCTCTAAATGATCTCAATGTGAGCGCTGAAAAAATTTATTTGGTCAACTAAATGCCTCACGTCGATTTTATGACCACTATACAGGTTTGCGCAACGAAACATGATTGCACAATTGTTTAGATTGCTATATTTATGCTAGCACTGATTTCCACATGCTGGAGAGCTAAAGATTTAATTCTGCAGTGGTACTGAATGAAAAGGAAATGTTTATTTTTGTTCTAGTTTTGGATTAAAAAGGGTAGAAGATGCAAAATGAAGACACATAAAAAATTAACATCCCTATTTGCCAGTAAAATTAGTCTTTGTTTACAAAGATCCACAGAAGAAAGGCTAAATTTTATGTCAGGTCCTTATTCTTCTGTGAGTTTATTAGCTGGTTGCAAAAGAGACAACCTGATTACTGTGTGACTCACACACTGTTCTCAGTGATCTGTTTTCTCAAGTGCATGTAAATGTGTAAAAAGGATTACAAAGTCAGATTTTCTGCAGTTCTCAGATTATTAAATAGACATAAACACACTCACTGTTGGCTAACACAGCTAAGATTTGTGAGCTAAGCAGGCTTCACTTGCCAAATTGCAAGTGTAGCACATGCAAATGTAAAAGTTAATATATAACACTTTTCTGAATCTGTCTATCCGGGAATTGCAAAGCCACTGTGATCTAAGTGGGACAGAACACTACAGCTAAAACATAGCATAAAAAAACTGCATAACTATATGATAATAAAGCACTGATGTATATTAATGTAAACTGAGTATTTTGTTATATGAGTATATATTAATATGTGTAGAAGGAGGCTGTACACAGCAGTATTTCACAAACATGCTATCTAAACTTCCATAACCCCTACACAGCTCTCATCATTTGTCAGCTTACTTTCATGACAAGTTATGTTGGCATTTTTGGCCAATTACAACAATGACTTACTTTCATTGTTAGGCATGGCAGCATATTTAGTGGTGTTTTTAGCACAAAGTGTGTTTTGAGTATTGGGAACTCTACCTTGCCATGCTCCCTCTTCATATGTGCAATGAAGACTTCTCTCTGGGTGAAGATACGGTCACATTCTTTGCAGGTCCAGCCAGGACATGAAGAGGATGCAGACAATGATGGGCCTTTTTTGAGGAGGTCAGTGCCGTTACTGGTTTTCTTGATGGGAGAGGAAGGCTTTTTGTCCCCCTTTTCTAGGCCATTAAGGGAACTCCCCTCTTTGATGTTGGGGCTGGGTGTCATGGAGTTAATAGGTTTGCTGCTGAGAGGCAGATTGATGCCCAGGTTAGGAGGACCTTCGATAGTCTTTAGGGTGCCATGTATGGACTATAGAAGGAAAATGGAGACACAGTGTCAGACAAATACAAATGTTATAAAACAATTTTATTATCACGTCTGTTCATTACCAAAATTTCTGCAAACTACATATAACCATTTCTTGCCCACAGACTTAAACAGTGAAAACAGTAACTGCAGTCTGGTTTAAGTTAATGTAACTAAATTGGGTCGCAGTCGGGTGGCAAAATGGAAGCGTTTTCTTACAAAGAAAAAAATAGAAGACAAGCTATGTTTTGCAGAAACCTTCATCAAATCTGCCAAAAGCATTAGAGAAAACCTGATCTGATGCAATCAAGGTTGAACATTTTGGTTGTAATTCCAAAAGATATGTTTGGTACAAAAAGAACAGCATACACATAGTGAGGAATGGTGGAAGCAGCATTAAGCTTTATTGACTTTTTGGCTTTTGCTTAAAACTGGGGCTTCAGTCAAGGTGTAGGGAATTGTGAACAGTTATAAATAGTCGATTTTGACAGAAAACATTCAGGCCTCTGCTAAAAAGCTCAAGATGATTTCACCTTTCAGCATGACAATGACCCAAAGCAAACCCCCACACTGACAAAAGAATGGCCCAGCCAGAGCCCAGACCTGAATCTAACTGAAAGTCTGTGGGTTGACCTGAGGAAGTTGTACACAGGAGATGCACTCACAGTCAGTCAGATCTGAAGTCCTTTTGCAAGCAAAAGTGGGCAAAGATCAAGAAGGTGTGCCATACTGATAGACCCAAAAAGATGGAATGTTGTTGTAAGTTCAAAAGGCACTTCAACAAAGTATTAGTTTAAGGGCATCTATATTTATGAAACCACTCTAAAAGATTTCAGTTTATTTTTAAATAAAATTCTGCAGATTATAGGTGGCATTAAAGGTGGCAACAGTTCTGAAATGATTCATCTTGGTCTAATTAATTTTTATGTAATAAAAACCTTGCATTTTATCAGGGGTGTGAAGACTTCTTATATCCATTCTACATTTTAGAGTGTACCCATTTTTCTCCTGCTAGAGCATGACAGACATTCGGACACAGAACAGGTGTAATGCTGGCTTGATGAACAGAAGTATTCTGAAAGAGGAATCTTACATCGTCTTACAATTTTACCACATCTTTATTATCATTACTGTACCTTAATATGGTCCAACATCAGCTGCTTCTGGGCATAGTGCACGGAGCAGTCTGGACATTTAAAGACAGATACTTTCTGGTTGGAAATATGCTGATCAAAGTGGGTGTAGAGCAAGGTCTGCTGGGTAAAGACTGTGTCACACATGGAACATTTGTAAATCAACCTGCAAAAAAAACAAAGCAATATCAGTCACAAAGACACAGGGAATTAACTTGGAGTGGTTTAGGGCAAAGTATGACTTTTAACTATTAAAACTATTAAACTATTAAAAAAAAAAAAAAAAAAAAAAAATTATTCCAATTTTCACCGAACTGACACTGAAACTACACTCAATAAAAAAAAAATGCTGCATGTTTGCTCCTTGCACTACGCTTACTTGCACAGCTGTACAGATGTTCAATTTCTGTACATATGTATCATCAAGACTACACGTGGGGCCCCAAGTGCCCAGGGGGGGCACAAAAAAATCAGGTAGAATGAATGTCCTTTGTGGCTCTATCCCCAGTCTATTGCATGACCCACCTTAAAATTAAAGAGTTGTTTGTTTTGTTCGTTTCTGTGTTTTTAAAGTTGACAAATGGAAATTCTCTCTAATTGGCTGCTCTGCATAGTCCCTCTTTCGCACTGCAGCTTGGGCTAAAACACTCCTTAGATCTTCACTATGAATGTGTGGACTAAAGTTCTGAAGGCTGAACTGACACATATTTGCGTAAGGTTACGCAAAACTGAAAATGTATTTACATTACAGAATTATAAAAAAGGCTCGTCAGGGAACATGAAATGGCTTAAGAGTTTAAAGCTGTTCTGCAGCAATGGAGGTTGAGCAAGTCTTAAAAGCTGGTGCTACCAATTCCTACAGGTGTTCCAACTTTTCTTGATTACTTACAACCCCCTCTTTCTGCATAAAATCAGTGTCAGAACAACACTGTGGTACCATACACTTGTGAGCATCAGCTGAACAGTACTGTCCTACAGAAATGAGTGTATTGCTACAAAAATAGTGAGCAAAAGGCAAATTTGTACTATGCTTTCATTTCAGAGTGCAAAGAGACATTAAACTGATTAATTTTCAATTAAAAACTGAAGGTTCTAAAACATTTGACTGATGGCTTATGTCTGTTTTATGTACCAAACTCTTTTCATTCTACTATGCCAAGGTAAATAGTTTTTAATTTGCTACATAAAAATGACTTGACTTATGATATAAAGGTCAACAATAAATGTGGCTAAAATGATATAAATGCCACTGGTGATTAAGAAAAAAAAAGGTGGAACAAAGCTATTAGTAAGTACATTATCAGTGCATTCAGCATGGTTTGTGTACATACAGCACAGTGTGGAAAAGGAAACCTGTTGGTCAAATACTGCTGAACTAGAGCATGATTCAACAGCAGCATGTAGCAATCACAGTTCACCCATCAAAATGGGATATTTCCTCAAATTAACCTGACTCAAATGTTCATTCACATACGTCACTGCCGAGCACAGACAAATGTCTTTAATATTGCTCACGTTGTCTGTAATTATTTGCTATGACTTTTTAACAGGTGTGACAGGAAGCACAAAGGAGCCACCTGCTCTTTTCATTAGGAAGTGCTGATGAACATGACAAGGTTCAAAGGGTCAAAGTGTGGAAATAACAATGAAACCCATGCTGCCATCGCAACAGGGAATAATGCTTTTCTGCACCTTCCCAGTTGGGAAAATGTCAAGATTGAATTGGCTGTGAAAGAACCAATTTGACTTGCCTATCATATTGCTGCTCAGATCAAATCTGTAAATTGTTTGTTCACACATTTTTCATGGAAAACGTTTCCGTAAGCCTCAGAAGAATCCACAGAACACATTCAACTGAATATTTGTATATATTACACATTTTGTTAATTGTCGAACTGAAAAATGTCTATTATTATTTATTAGAGAGATAACATCATGGAAAAAAGTTGCCTTGCTTTTTAAAATGAATGCTTTTGATGCACTATTATCACTGATAAATATGCAAAACATAGTTCATTCCTCAGTAAATACAGTCTGCATATTACAAAGTAAGATATAAAAACAGCTACTTTTGAATTCACTGTTTTCATGATGCCTTAGAAATCAATACATTCACATATATCTGCCTATTCAGCCTACAGAGGTCTAGTTCTTGCCAATTTCACACTGTTTTTAACCAGGACTGGATTATGAATAAGGCACAGTACAGGTCAGCCAGATCATTTCCATGTATCAATCTTAAATGAACTGTATAAAATATCCTTTTTAATTCTAAAACAGGTTGGATATTAAAAAGACAGACATGGTAATGTAAACATGAAATAATAAAAATATAGTATATCCCTTTAAATATTTGTATTCAAATCTGTTAAAAAGTGTCAATGACCTCCTTCTAACAAGTGAATTCAGTTACATCCTTAAGGTGTTCAATTACACTCACACTAGGGCTGTCATGATTATTATTTAAAAAAAAATTCCACAGTTATTAGCCTTTATCTTTCACAGTTTATAACAGTCACATGTTTATTTTGAAAACATATAATGTGAATTCATCAGTTACAGTGGTATGAAAAAAGTGTGGGCACCCCTATTAATTTTCATGATTTTCCTTTAAAAATCATTGGTTGTTTGGATCAGCAATTTCAGTTAAATATATCATATAGCAGATGAACACTGATATTTGAGAAGTGAAATGAAGTTTATAGGATTTATAGGAAAGTGTGCAATAATTATTTAAACTAAATTAGGCAGATGATTTGAATACATTTAGCACTAATTATTGGAACACAAAATTTGTTTTGTAAGTTCATTGACCCTTGACCTACATATACAGGAGAATCCATTTATGAGAAAGGGTTAAGGTGGCCAATTGCAAGTTTTTCTCCTCTTTCCATCTTCTCTGAAGAGTGGTAACAACTCCCAAAACAACTCTCAAATGACCTGAAAGCAAAGATTGGTTTAGAGGAAGGACACAAAAAGGTATCTCAGAGATTTCAGCTGTCACTTTCCACTGTGAGGAACATAGTGAGGAAATGGAAGACCACAGGCACAGTTCTAGTTAAGGTCCGAAGTGGCAGGCCAAGAAAAATCTCAGATAGGCAGAGGCGAATGATGGTGAGAACAGTCATAGTCAACCCACAGACCAGCTACAAAGACCTACAATATCATCTTGCTGCAGATGGTGTCACTGTGCATCGTTCAACTATTCAGCACACTTTGCACAAGGAGAGGCTGTGCACACGCCACAAACAGAGTCGCTTGAGGTATGCTAAAGCACATTTGGAGAGGTCAGCTTCATTTTGGTAACATGTTGCTGTTAGGGCTGAACGATTAATCTTTTTTTAATCGAAATCGCGATTTGAATAGACGCGATTTTCCAATCGCAGTCTTTTGGCCACAAATTCAATCTTGCGATCAGTAAGCAAATGATATTAAAGAAAATTGAACATGTTGTCAAGTTCCCCTCTCCCTCTCTCTCTGCCTCTCTCTCACACACACAAACATGGGGTCATGTTCTCTTTATACGTTTTTAAATTATGCTAGGTTCATACTTTTTTAACACGAAAATATCTATATTTGTTCAATATCTATATTTCTATACATCTTATTTGTTTTATATTTTAGTTCTCTCCATATATAAATGCCTGGTGTGACACTTTCAGTTGTGTGTGTGTGTTTGGGTACTCTAAATTTTTTGTGTGTGTGCACGCGCGTGTGCACCCAGTGAGGGACTGGCGCCCTGTCCTGGGCTTAGTTCAATAGTGTGATGCTCTGCCCTGTGCCCAGTGAGGGGGTAGGGGACTAACTGTCACTCTGTTAAGGGTTAAGCGGGTGTGATAATAGATGGATGGATATAGTGTGTGTGTGTGTGTGTGTGTGTGTGTTTTATTCATAGAAATAAAAAGTATCGGCACTGATGGCACATTTTGTTCGTTTTTATTTTTCATAGAATTTATTTTTCTTTCAGAAAATGCACTCAAAATCTAATTCAAAAGGTGGTGCACTCTAAGAATAAGCTTAATCCCAGTGTCTGGGAAACGGCCGATGTTTAAGATAAAACGGATACATTTTAATTTCAGCTTTTCTAGTGAGGCATTACTGTCCACTGCTGACCAGTCATATATGCAAGTAACTTGACATTTCATTCATTTCACACATTTACTGTTACTGTTAAGATTTTTACTCATGTTGTAGTTTATGTGAATTTATTTATTTTGTCTGTCTTTATTTTGTAGGTGTTGAAATTTAAAAATAAAACTGACAACTCTTAATCTGAGAACCCTGGGAATCATTTTTATGTAGAAACAAGTTTATAATTATATTTGATAGATATGTTAACCACTAAAACAGGTTTGGGGTTTAAATCGCAATCGCAATACTCTGAAAAAAACGCAATTAGATATTTTACTCAAATCGTGCAGCCCTAGTTGCTGTGGACTGATGAAACTAAAATTATTTTTAATAATAATTAAGTTATTTGGACATAAGTGGTTGTATGCATGGCGGACAAAGAACACAGCATTCCAAGATAAACAATTGCTACCCACAGTCAAATTTTGTGGCGGTTCCACCATGCTGTGGGGCTGTGTGGCCAGTACAGGTACTGGGAATCTTGTTAAAGTTGAGGGTCGCATGGATTACAGTCAATATCAGCAGATTCTTGAGAACAATGTTTAAGAATCAGTGACAAAGTTGAAGTTGCGCCAGGGCTGGATACTTCAACAAGACAACGACTCTAAACACTGCTCAAAATCTACTAAAGTATTCATGCAGAGGAACAAGTACAACATTCTGGAATGGCCATCTCAGTCCTCAGACCTGAATATTATTGAAAATCTGTGGTGTGATTTAAAGCAGGCTGTCCATGCTCAGAAACCATCTAACCTTCAACCAGAATCCAGACTCTCATTGGAAGCTATAGGAAAATTTTAGAGGCTGTTATTTCTGCAAAAGGAGGATCTACTAAATATTGATGTAATTTTTCTGTTGGGGTGCCCAAATTTATGCACCTGCCTAATTTTGTTTAAATAATTATTGCACACATTCTGTAAATCCTATAAACTTCATTTCACTTCTCAAATATCACTTTGTTTGTCTGCTATATAATATATTTAACTGAAATTACTGATCCAAACAACCAATGATTTATAAACGGATAATCATGAACATGATCAGGGGTGCCCAAACTTTTTCAAACCACTGTTTCAGCACATCTGAAAATAGGTTTTCGGAAAGCCTAAGTTTAGAGAAGATTGAACCTAAATATAGATTTATGACACTCTTACTGTTTTGACACTGTTGTTGCAGAGTTTGTGCTGAACAAAAGCCTGTGTAACACTTTTGAAAAAAATTATTTTATATTTAGTTTTTACAAATGTAAAAAAGTGAAGGCATGTCAGGATACATCGGTGTGTCTGAAATACCCTCAGACTCCAGGGGGTTTATAAGACAAATTGTGCTTATTTATATGTCAATTAATCATCAGCTAAAATTTCTGAATTGTGACAGCCCTAACTCACACATCTTATAAAATTTCTAAAGAAAACATGTGAAAAATAGAATGGGACACTCTAGAGCAGCCGCACATTATCATAAGGTCACCATGCCAATACCAGGCATTAGCTACTGGAGTATAAAGCCTGTGGAGCTGTAGAGCAGTAAAATTATTCTCTGAAGTTATGGAGCTACTTTCTGGTGAACTGGAGTGCTGCTTTAAATCCAGAACTAATCATCCAACATCAGTACATGACTTTAGAAAAGCACTTGTGGTTTAACATAATCAAATCCTCAGAGCAATGCTCTCAGATCTAGTATCAAACTTATCCATAAGAGTTGAGGCTCTTACTCCATCAAAGCGGGAGCCAGTTCTGTGTTTACGAAATAAAAGTGGGACTTACTTGGGCTCTCCGATCTTCACTCCAGGGTGTTGAGTGTAGGCATGGGAATGAGTTCCTGGGGCAGACTTGAAGGCCATGGGGCAGATGGGGCATTTGTAGAAGATCTCACAGTGGGCACTCTGGATGTGCGACTTCAGGGCAGAAACGTCAGCAAAAATAACACTACAGTGGACACATCTGAAGATGAAAAAAGGAGAAAAAATTTTACTCATACAAAAAGCAGCCTTTGGGACTGCTGTGGGGTAGAACATTAATCAGTCACACTACCATATGCTACACTCTTTAGCCTCCTTATTAGCCTTACAGCTTCTTCTGCTCTCTAACTAACAAGACCCCTACTGTTTAAGTTTTATAAAGAGCCATTTTATTTTAGACAAGAAGCAAAACAAAATTATTATGATTAAAGTAGCCACACCTAAACAGCATTTCTGATCCTGCCATGGTCACCAACAGTCCTACCAATACTGTAGGTATTTAATGTACTAACAGTACTGCGCAAACATGTTTCAAATACTTTTAGTAAATATTTATTTAGATTAAAATAATTAGATTTGATTTTGATGCCATTATAGGTATCCTTCATTTCTTTTATTTGTCAGGGATGCAGGCAGGTAAGAGTTAAAAGCTGGCTGGGAACACATTACTGATCATTTCTATTAATAATAATTTTGGTCTGTCTGTAGAATATACTCAATGACTCATGCTCAACAGACTCCTCGTTCTTTGTCTCCTCAGTTTGGAAGATCAAGAGTTGCATATTGGGGCAGCCATGGGCATGTAGTTAAGGATCCTCTTGTGACTGGATTCTTAGACAGGGCCTGACTGATGTAACCTTGAACAAGGCACCTCACCCTCAATTGCTCCCCAGGTACTGTTGATGCTCCAGGCAACTGTGCTCATTGTCCCCTAAATTACTAGTGTATGTGTTTCACAGTCTTATGTGGGTTAAATGTGAAGGTCAAATTCCTCAGTGTGTTAGCACGCCTGTCATCTATCACTTTCACTTTGAGGCCCTTCCATCTTTAATCTGTGAAGATCCACCCAACTCTGCCTCTGAAGACTGGGATGGGTCTCAGAATTGGGATGGGTCTTCACATCACACAAATATTTACCTATTTTCAAATGTTTTTCTTCTTTCATCTCTGATTTTTTTTGCTTCATTTTCCTTCAGTCAAAAACCCAAAGTGCCATTTTTGACCATTTTCAAACAAAAATTTACAGTGTATCCATAATTTGCAGTGAGTGAGTGAGTCTGTGAGTCAGGAAGTCAGTCTGTGAGTCAGTCAGTCAATTATGGACATGAGCTATTCTAGGCCATCACGAATAGACCTCTAGCAAAAAATAAATAAATAAATCCTGTGCATTCATCATTTTGTTCCTTTAGAAGACGTCAACCAACTTTAAATATGACACTGTTCCATCATAAGTCAATGACATGCTAATAACTATGATTATTTCAGTAAATGGAATCCTGAGAACTTGTCAACGAGCAATCATTTCATGCTGATAAAGCACTCATAACCAATTAAACATTCAGTGAGAACATTTAAGCATAGTTTTGCTCAAATGTGAGCTGTTACGCAAACTCTGAAAAGAGCACAAGGCAGTACTGAAGTGGGCATTATGGGAAAAATATAACATCACAATGCACAAAATGCATCAAGGGCATATCATGGAAACATATAATGTCCTTTTTGTGTGTTGATAGCAGCCATTCTGCTATAGAATGCCATTGTTCTAGAATATAGAATTCTGAGATCAATATGATTGTATATGATTGAACATACTTAATAAATATAGTATTTTATGATATTGAATGCTTCTAGTCTGTTCCTCAACACTCACAGGAAATAATGCAATTAAGACAAAATGAAGTGATGTAAGGACTGACCGGTAGCCCACACGCCGTGTGTAGTGCAGGCAGTTTTTGGTGACGTGGGACTGGAAATGGACGGAACGACAGATGGCTCCACACTCAGGGCAGATGTATGGAGACTTGTGCTGATGTATTCGCTGGTGGGACGCAAAGCTGCACTGATTTGGCAGCAGCATTTGGCAGATGGTGCAGGTTTTCTGTTACAGAACAAGAGGAAGGACAAAAAAGTTCTCAAAGATATACAGTGAGGAAAATAAGTATTTGATACACTGGCAACTTTGCAAGTTTTCTCAGCTACAAAAAATGGAGAGGTCTGTAAATTTTTATCTGAACTGTGAGGAGACAGAATATAAAAAAAATACAGAAAGTCATATTGTATAATTTTTCTAAATTAATTTGCATTTTATTGCATGAAATAAGTATTTGATCACCTGCCAAGCAGCAAGATTTCTGGCTCTTACAGACCTGTTAGTTTTTCCTTTAAGAAGCCCTCCTATTCTACACGCATTACCTGTATTTATTGCACCTTTTTGAACTCGTTACCTGTATAAAAGACACCTGTCCACACTCTCAATCAATCACACATCAACCTCTCCACCATAGCCAAGACCAAAGAGATGTCTAAAGACACCAGGGACAAAATTGTAGACTTGCACAAGGCTGGAATGGGCTACAGGACAATAGGCAAGCAGCTTGATGAGAAGGCAACTGTTGTTTCAATTATTAGAAAATGGAATTAACAAAAGATGACCATCAATCTTCCTCAATCTGGGGCTCCATGCAAGATCTTGATTTGTGGGATAAAGATGATTCTGGAAAAGGTCAGGAATCAGCCCATAATAAGCATTTCAAGGTCCTGGAGTGACCTAGCCAGTCTCCAGAGCTGAACCCAATAGAAAATCTTTGGATGGAGCTTAAAGTCAGTGTTGCCCAATGACAGCACAGAAACCTGAAAGATCTGGAGAAGATCTGTATGGAGGTGTGGGCCAAAATCCCTGCTGCAGTGCAATCTTGGACAAGAACTAGAGGAAACATCTGACCTCTGTAAACCTGTATGGTTTCTGTACCAAATATTAAGTTCTGCTTTTCTATTGCATCAAATACTTGTCATGCTTATTTCAGTTAGTGTACCTAAAAATTGACAGACCTCTAGCAACAAAGGAAACTTGAGAAATTAGATTTTTTTTTTGGATCATACTGAAAAATAATTAACAAAATAAAAATGTTCTATTAACACAGAAATATAACTTCTGAACTAGCAAGGGGACTTAAAACTGCATGTTGAGAATTTTCCTCAAATGGCAAGTTTCACTATGAGAAAGACCACCTGATACAGTAAGAAACTGACCATAATCTTATCAGCATCCCACCTTAACACACTTTGTAGAGTAAAACATTACATGTACATATTCTGTAATGTGATTTCCGGAATGGTTTGAAATGAGTTTATATTAGTTAATTCTCTCTAGTATTGTGTCAATTCTGTTTTACAAAACAGCAACTATCACCTTTGAAACACTACCATCATCTTGTCAATCAACAGTAATATCTGATTACATAATCACCAAAGCCTTGTGAATATACTGTATTTAGCTAAACGACTATAAATAAAATGTACCATAAAGTATGTGCTTTTGTGGCAGATGGCTTTCAAAACTGAACAAATTTCACAGAAAGGTTTACAAACTGCTATAAAGTACTGGGTTTACATAAATGCAACTGATATTCATAGTACGTGCTTTTGTTTCAGATAGCTTTCAAAGACATGTCAATTATAAAAATAGCAAGACACGTTATACACAATGTATATAAATCCATCTATCCATTATTCTAAACATTTAATCCAGTTCATGGTGATGCACATAAATGTCATTTATATATTTTGTGAGCTTTTGTTTCATGTAGCATTAAAAAAAAATATGACAATTTAAATTTAGTGGCACCTCAAAATTTTTTATGAAAATGTAATAAAGCAAGGACAAATTCATATTATTTCACAATGTGTGCTTTCAGGTTGAACAGGACAAATATAAAGTCTAAAAATACCTGTCCACTTGATTCTGTAGCCTGTTGATAGTGCATGGCTAAAGAAGACTCCTCCTGAAATGTCTCATTACACTCCAAACACTTGAGATTTGACCGGCAGAGTCTGGAGGCATCTTCATCAAGGGGCATAGCAGCCACTATAGGGGCTGAAATGGGTGCAGAAATCACTGTTGAGTCATTCTTGCCTTGACCACCTCCTGGAGAAGAACCACTGGTTAATGTGGAAATCGGGGCACTCGAGGTAACTGATGGGGCCAGGATCATTTGATCAGCAGGGATGGGCTTCAAAATGAGATGGGAACATTGCATGACAACCCCTTTGTCCTTGTGCCCCCTGGCATGAGAGAGAAGGCTACACTTATTGTAGAAGACCAAGTTCTTGGCACAGTGGTTGCAAGTGACTTCAATACGGACGCTTCTTCTTTCATAATGCTGAGTTAAGCTTTTCTCTAGAGCAAAGGAATCACCACATTCAAGGCATTTGTACCCACGAGATGGCAGAGAGATACATGCTGAGGAAGGAGGGCAGAGGTTGGGCACATACACCGGCACAGGGTTGATGCTGCTCAAGACTTTGTTGAAGGCCTCAACAACTGAACTCTGAGAGCTAGCCAACACTTGTACTCTGGACATCTTCTTATGAGTCTGACTGGCTAATATGGCTTGTTTAATGGGTTGTCCTGTTTTGGACAGGACCTGATGGAGCTCTGAAGCAGATGCAGATTGGGGAAGGAGGTTCAGGTTGGTGAGGTGGACAGTCTTTGGCACAAGTTTGGTGTTGGTTAGGCTAGAAGCAGGCACCACAACAGTTTGTTGCTGAATAGCATTGGCAGCTTTGAGGATGGCACTGCTGGCACTCTGAACAGATGCGGCAGGTATGACAGTGGCTTTAACTGTAGTGTTATTGGCCAGTTTCAGGTTTATTACCTGGGAACCAGCTGTCTTGACCGCTGAGACTGGTAAGAAGGCAGTGGCGACAGGTTTTATGGTCATCTGCTTTGTAACCTCAATAGCTGAGCCTGCAGAAGTTGCTACCACAGTGGTAGGCAGTGCTCGACCAGAAGACGAGAAAACAGATGACGAGGTTGGGGAAGACAAGAGTGAAGATACAACAATGGATCCTGAGTCAATACCTTTCTTCAGACCTTCAGGGTCAAAATCTGGCAGCACCCTTGTGACAGTTCTTTTGATCTGGCCAGAGGATGTTTTAATGGTTTTAATGCGGACTTTGGGAATGACAGGTGTAGACCCTGCAGGGGACGATGGAGACCCTTTGCTACTATTTTCACTTGTAACACTGCATGGGCTTTCAGGTTGTTTTGAGAGCATTTTCTTGGCAAGTTCCAATGCAGACTCTTGCTCTGGAGGCTTCTCTGTTATCTTCGGACTCTCCTTGGCTTCTCTTGGTGAGTCTTGTTTAGAAGCAAGAGTTTCGGGGGCCGATGGGTCTGCGCTGGCCTTCTTTGCACTAAGAGCAGCAATTGCAGCAATGCAGGATGACAACTTGGCTGATGATTTGACCTTGGCTTGAGAAAGATTGGTCATACTCAGCCCAATAGTAGGTTCCCTTGCTTCTTTTCCTTCTTGTGTCTTGAGTATCTCCTTGGGCTGTTCCTCCATTTTTCTTTGTTTTGGAGGATCATCCGAGTTACTCAAAGTACCATTGGTTTTAGTGTTTTCAGTTTTTGAATGGATGTGGTTGCCATTAGCTCCTGGCTTAGATGAACCTTCACCTGAAAAAGTTTTAGAAGTTTGTGAACGGTGCTCTTCTCGTTTTGAGCTATGCCCTGTAAGAGGATTTGGTCTGAAACAAGGTCCACTATTTTGCCTATCTACAGGGTCATCCACTTCAATCTTGTCATCATCGTCAAACTCATCAGCACTGGAAATGGGACTAAATTGGTTAAATGTGGAGCCAGTCACTTCTGTTCCATGATTTCCACTTTTCTGAAGCTTGTTACTCTCTTTATTGAACTTGCTGTTAGGTGGTGCAGTCATGAATCCATTATGCATCCCATTTCCTACTGAGGGATGGGCATCTTTATCTGAAGGTGGATGGTCATTGCTATCAAGGTTTCGGACATTCTTGACAATAACACTAACTCCAACATCTGGGGCTGAGGGGACATGGGAGTCATCATCATGGTGTACAGTGTGTTTCAACTGTCCATCATTGTCTTCATGGCCAGATTCAATGGCGGCCTTGGGATCGACCATGTCAGGAATGTCAAAAGCCGCAAGAAGATCATCAAAGTCTGGAGTTTTCATGTCGCCCATGGTCTTACACAAATTCGTTAAAATCTTCTGAAAGAAAACAAGCAAGTGATATAAAATGTTATTTTTGAATCGCATTTCTATATCATATGTTCCTTAAAAGGCAAAAATAATCATACAATTAAGACAGAACTACATTTACACATTTTTGTTCCACATTATTACAAACCGGATTCCAAAAAAGTTGGGATGCTATACAAATTGTGAATAAAAACTGAATGCA
>BRDA01001086.1:38504-70397 GCA_036984385.1 Crenuchus spilurus | reverse complement strand
GTCCCAACTTTTTTGGAATCCGGTTTGTATATATTATTTAATAATTGCATCCTTTTGCATGAATTACTGCATTAGTGCGGTGTGGCATGGATGTGATCAGCCTGTGGCACTGTTGAGGTGATATGGAAGCCCAGGTTGCTGTGATAGCGGCCTTCAGCTCATCTGCATGGTTGGGTCTGGGGTCTCTCATCTTCCTCTTGACTATAGCTCATAGATTCTCCATGAGGTTTAGGTCAGGTGAGTTTTCTGGCCAATCAAACACAGTGATACTGTGGTTATTAAACCAGGTATTGGTACGTTTGGCAGTGTGGGCAGGTGCCAAGTCCTGCTGGATAAATTAATCCACATAAAGGTTGTCAGCAGAGAAAAGCATAAAGTGCTCCAAAATGTCCTGGTAGATGGCTGTGCTGATTTTTACTTGATATAACATGGTGGACCAACACCAGCAGATGACATGCTGCCCAATACATCAGTGATTGTGGACACTTCACACTAGACCTCCAGCAGCTTGGATTGTGTCTCTCTCTACTCTTCCTCCAGACTCTGGAACCTTGAATTCCAAATTAAATGCAAAATTTACTTTCACTGATGGTTGGGGAGCCATGTTATCTGCTGGTGTTGGTCCACTGTATCAAGTCCATTGTCAGCACAGCTGTCTATCAGGACATTTTAGAGCACTTAATGCTTCCATCTGCTGACGAGCTTTAGGGAGATGTGGGTTTCATTTTCCAGCCCCTACCCACACAGCCAAAAATACCAATACCTGGTTTAATAAGCACAGTATCACTGTGCTTGATTGGCCAGCAAACTCACCTGACCTAAAACACTGATGCAATAATTCATGCAAAAGGAGCCCTGACCAAGTACAGAGGGCATATACTGTACATTTTTTTCAGTCTGCCAAAATTTCCGTAATAACAATCACTTTTTGAATTGGTCTTGTATAATATTCACATTTTTGGAGATATTGACTTTTGGGGTTTTCATTGGCTGTAGGCCATAATCATCAACATTAATCCTCCTATTATGTTCATATTTATAAAAAAAATAACATATTTATAAAAAAAAAATATATATATATATATATATATATATATTCATTCATTCATTTCATTCATTATCACACCCGCTTAATCCTCATTAGGGTAAAATCTTAGTCTCCTCTGACTCAGACACATCCTCCCCTGTCTCAAACACAGTCTCCCCTGAATTACTGACATAAAGTAACTTTTTGATGATTTGATGATTTTTGACTGTATGGAAAAATTTAGTAAATGGTGCATTTTGAGACTTCTCTCAACCCTCTCAAATTGCATCCAGATTTGTCTGTGAGAGTGGGTTAAGGAAGCTTACAGAAACCACTGGGCTATTTAGGTGACTATTGAGTTCTAGTGCTTCTTAGCAATGTTAGCTTTGCATCCCCAGTTCTAAACTAAACAAGCTACATTTGAACTTTACCTATGTACTGGATGACTCATTACATCTGGGCTAAGTGTTAAAATATGTAAATATGAGTTGACCATTTCTTTAAGATGACTTCACTTACCAGGAATGTATTTGTTAGAAAATCTGCAATGAAATCAGAACAACAGGGAGACTGCTTATGGGTATATTTTACCAATATTTGAGTGAGCTATATGAAAATATATTCTAACAAATAATTTGGTATAAACAATAACAGCACTTTTCTGAGTATATTGTGGATATGGTCAGCAACACACAGCATAATGAGTTCTGTTTGAATTAACTTAATGTAGTGTAGTCCTCACTGTACTTAAGGATTTTGAAATGTAGTACTGCTGGTGCATTATACTTGTTCCAACTAGAGATGGAAAATATGACCTTATGTTATCATTACGCTAATAAATGATATGACAATATTGTTTCATGTGCATGTTGTGGATATTGTCAGTACTTAAAAAAACACTGAACTGCACGCTGCATTTAAAAGAGTATAATTACTCCTGTTTAATTACAATTCATACAGTGTAGTGTGTAAAACATTATATAAAATCATTGTACAAATATTTGTTTACATATGATACTATTAAGGCTATTTGGTACCACCTTAAATAAACAAAACAGCATGAGACCTTATGAATTGCAACACATTAATGTGACAGCTTCAGTATGATAAAATGGTTGCGGGTGACAATTAAGGCAATCACAAATATACTAGCAGAGAATGCTAAATAAAATGAAATTTTAATTGAATTTGAGCAAACCAGCTAGAATATACAACAGATTAAACATTTTTAAAATGAACCATATGGGAATGTATTAACTAAGCAAAAAGCTAACATAAGCAGAGTAGGCCAAAAATGTCCTTCAAAGGTGAATGATGAGACTGAAGGGAATGAATTGATATGAAGGGTGTTTACAGTGTTTTTCTCAGTGAGCAGTAGAGTGAAATATCATCTTTTATGGAGACATGAGGGAGAAAGCAGAACGAAAACACAGAAACATAAAGGGCAGCTAGGTCAGGCTAGGCTAGTCAGGTTAGCCACCAAGCGCTAGTCCCTGTGCTGCCTTTATTCTCACTGCAGCCCTTCCTCCATTACTGTTATTAACATCTGCACGCTCTGTTCAGGCAGGGCCAAAATGGCCTTCTCCCCCTCCTCCAGACACACACACACACACACACACACAATGGAGCCAATGTGGAGAGAAGTCTAGAAGAAATAAAAGGAAATAAATGAAGACTAGAAAAAACCTTTAGGTCTAAGTGCTACAATGGAGAACAGTTAAGTCCTTTGGAACCAACCAACCAACCAGTTATCAGACAATGACTAATGACACAACAACACTGTGTGCTCGGCCTCAGGTCATTAAAATCAACACAAGCACCAGTATTGCTCTAGGGCCACCACAAACACGCACAGACACATAGTAGTGGAAACATGCAAATCATATGACGCCTCACCCTCATTTCCGACCATTTTTACAGCAAATCACCCTTCTTCCTTCTTTCTTTCTTTCCTTCCTTCCCCTGCCTCTCTCTCTCCTTCTGCCACTTCCACAGCCTCAACCAAACACCTCCTCCCTCCTTCCTCTCTCTCCATGTCATTCTCCTGGAGGAAGAAAAAAAGCCCTCTACAAGCAGCCTAGGCCTGCACTGAAAGAAATGGTGCAAATGTCTCAAGCAGTTGAATAAAACATAAGTGTCATCACTTTCAACTGTGCTGAGGTCTCATATGTTTTTTGTTTGTAACCATTCAAATTCAATGCATGAAGGTCATCTTATGTCTAGCAAAAAACAGCAGTGTCCCCAAGTATGGTTGGGCAGTGCAAAAATATTATATCTTTAGTGCTCACATCGATAAATTACACCACAACACTTAGTTAGTGTTAAATTGAACAAAATGTAGCATCTGAAATGTTGAATAAAGATCATTGTATTCATAGTTTGTAATATTTTAATGTGGCAGTACTTGTATATTCCAATTTATACTGTAATAAGTACTGTGTATGGTGAAAATGTTATTGAAATATTATATTTCTGCCATATCACACCCAGTCCTGAGGGAACCCAACCAGGAACACTGGTACTTCAACTGAGCTATGCCTCTATGGACCACAGAGATGTAAAATATGGGTAGACAATACAGAGAAAAAACAACAATTACATTAGAAAACAATCACCACGTTTAATTCATCCAATGCTTCATAAAATATGACAGGAAATCAGTATTTAAGACATACAACCAAGCTAAGAGTGAAGACAAACAGGGTTAATTATGCTCTTTTAACGAGGGCCTTGTCCATGTAGATATAAAATGCAAGACGTTAACAAAACATGTAGTAGATGGCAAAGAGGAGTATGTAATATGACTGTATTTATCCATACAATAATATATCAAAAGTAAATGGTGAATATCACCTGAACTGACCAGCTATATACTCTTTATAAAGAGAATAACTATCCTGACTGGATTTAGTACATCACAGTATGAGATGTTTGATCTTTAATGTGGCTCTACTGGCCTGTTCCAACTTGTCTAACATCAGAAAAATTTAATATACGGATGATGTAATGCCAAAATAACGTTGCAATATCATCACACTGCCTATTCTTAATATAAACCCTTGCAAAATAATGTTAACTTAAGCCTGGATCTTTTCTGAGGGCTCTCTCTGCCATGAAACAGCCACTATCTGCCCATAGCACAGTAACTGCATTGTTCCTGAGCCACCTCGTCTGCCTCAAACCGGTTTTAACCGGTTCCGGTCACCCCACATAATGTCTGTACTGCAGTGCAGCCTCACAGGAGAGGAGAAGAATCTGCCTGTCTCGTTGCCTGCTTCACGTCAAATCGGAAACATTTCAGTCAAAATACAGCCAAGGACTGCACTCAGCGTCGTCTACAGCAGTGCTGGACCAAGTCTGACAGAGGTTAGTGGTGAAAATGGCTCAGAAATCCACGTCATTCCTCTGAAGGATATACTAGGCCTGAAAAACAGACACAAACCCACCATGGAGGGAAAAAAAAGACACCAACAAAACATGCATGCAGAAGGCGGAGGCTCAAAAGCAGATTTATATGGATGCATGAGTAACGGCAGGATGGAAATGAAAGAAAACAAATAAATGTGAAAAAATGTGCCTTTCCAGGAAAGCAAAAGCACAAAGTAGAAAAAGCAAAAGCACAACCACCTGCCTTCTCTCACAAGTGCTCGCTCTCTTTTTTCCTGACAAAAAAAGCCATATATATATATATATATAGACATGAAGTAGTATTAGTAAACAGGCTCGGTACCTGGCCTCTTTTTGATTCTGCCTCTCCGTTCTACCCCATTCTGCAGCACTGGTCTGCTCTTTCCTTTCCCGCTCTACCTCCCCCTCTCCTCTCTCTCTCTCTCGTCCCTGCTCCTCTCCTCTATCCAGTGTCCCTGCTTCTGCTTCATCTCATCTTCTCTTCTCCCAGAGAGAGAGAGAGAGACACTGAGAGACACACACACAGAGAGAGAGACTGATCTTTGTCAATTAAAATCAGCTGCATGTCTCTAATTCTTCAGCCATGGGCAACCACCAAACATCCAGTCGGAGCTTAAATGAGAGAGAAAACAAAAGGCCACAACATGCGCAAACACTATATACATACACATACTACAGATATACACACACACACACATATTATATATATATATATATATATATAATATGTGTATGTGTGTGTGTGTAGTATAGTGTATATGGGCAGTATTTATATATATAATGTAATAGCACAGTACCATGCTTACTGAGTGCTTGTAGCATATTTTGGTTGGACTGTTTTTGTCCTATTCTGCTTAGTACATCAAAAAGAACCCAATACTGCGATTGTCAACTACTATGGAGACAATGGTGATGCAATTGCAATACAATGAACGAAATAACGGTCATTATTTATCTATACCACCTAATCAAAAAAATATTACAGTGGGACCAATACTAATATACTAATATAAATATCACTGTCCACTGTGTGTGTATGTGTGTTCACAGAGTACAGAGACCACTACATATATAATCTGGTTCTGTGTATGGAAAATTCCATGAGTTGGTCCATACAACTAAGCAGTCCAGCCAGGCCTTATTCTGGCATTTTTCTTTTTTCAAGCTTTCTCTCACTATTACTCAAGCCCTGCTCCTGTCCTTCAGGTCACTCTCTGTAAGACATCTCACAGAAAATGGAAAAAAAGGGGGCAGTGTTTTCCACAGGCAGATCTGGCCTTTTGTCTATGCGAGTGTGTGCGCACTGGCTCAAAACTAGAAGCAGCTGCGGCAGTCCAACAGGAGAGAGGTAAAACCGTCAACAGAAATAAAGCATTTAATGAAAAGAGTGTGTGTGTGTGTGTTAAAGCAGCTTGATATGGACAAAAGTCCAGTACCATGATTATACTGCATTTATATATCATTTGTTTTTTAGATTTCTGCATAAATGTGACCTAAAACATTATTAAATTGTCACAAAAACCCTAAAAGGTGGATAACTCCCTTGTGTAGCCCTAACTGCGCAACTAAAATACCGAAATGTTTCCAGTAATTGTTGATCAGTACTGCATATAGCTTGGAGGAATTCACAACATTTCTATTGGATTAATGTCAGGACGTTGCCATTCCACAGCATGTACTTTATTGTTCTTTAATCATTTTTTAGTAGAACGACTTGTGTGCTTTAGGGTCATTGTCTTGCATGACCCACATTCTCTTGAGATTTAGCTTAGAGACAGATATCCTGACATTTTCCATTAGAATTTGCTGGTATAATTCAGAATTCATTGTTCTATCAATGCTGGCAAGCTATCCTGGAAATGATGCTGTAAAACAGGCCCAAACCATGGTACTATCACCACCATGTTTCACAGATGGGATGAGGTCTTTATATTGGAATACAGCGTTTTCCTTTCTCCATCTTCTCATTTACACTAAAAAGATCTATTTTGGTCTCATCATCCACAAAACATTGTTCCAATAGCTTTCTGGCTTGTCCACATGATATTTAGCAAACTAGATGGGCAGCAATGTTCTTTTTGGAGAGTAGTGGCTTTCTCCTTGCAACCCTGCCATGCACACCATTGTTGTTCAGTGTTGTCCTGATGGTGGACTCATGAAGACACCTTGGCTTCTTTTGTGACCTCAAGGACTTTTGCACACCTAGCTCTTGGCATGATCTTTGTTGGTCAACCACTCCTGGGGAGGGTAATGATAGTTTTGAACTTCCTCAATTTGTCCGACTGTGGCTTGTTGGAGTCCTAACACTTTTAAGATGGTTTTGTAACATTTTCCAGCCAGATGAACAACAACTCTTCTTCTGACCTGCCCGAAATCTCAGTTATTTGTGCCATGATACACCTCCACATACGTTTTGTGAAAATCAGACTTTGTTAGATCCCTGTTCTTTAAATAAATTGGGGCACCCATTCGCACCTGACTGTCCTACCACTGATTGACAACATTGGCATTATGCCCATATTAGGACCTCAGCATCCAAGTGTTTATTTCTCTACAAAAACATGACTGGCATGCCCTGCTGTAAACAAAAAAAAATTACCAAACATGATACTTTTTGTCTGCCTAGATTTTTCCTCTGAATATCACAGGAACCTCAGAATAAAGAGCTTTTAGCAATAGCGTGAAATGGCTCCCTGACCTGTCTCTCTTTCCTTCTCGTGGAAAAAGGTCAGCTCTTCACTGCTCAGCACAGCCTTTCTCACAGCATCCTCTCATGTCTCTTGCATGGTAACCATGGTGACAGAAATGCTAGCATAGCCAACACTGTCATTTAAAATACAAACAAAAAATCTTTGCTCATCTCAGCGATGTGAACAATGGTTTCCTGGGATCGAGCTCACTTGCCGCACTGCCTACTGCTCCACTTAATACACTTTGCACTTTCTTCCTCCCTCTCATTGAAAAATGAATGGATGATGCATAAATATCTCTTGTCACTGGTCCAAGTTTTGAAACAAGAACCCATGCATGGTAAATGAAGCTGCTTCAGTGGCTAGGTTGAACATTTGTCCATCCATCCATCCATCCACTTAACTGCTTAATCCTTTAATGGTTGCTGGGTTGGGCGTTGAAGGTTTGTGAACCTTATAGAATTTTTTATATTTCTGCATAAACATGACCTAAAACATCAGATTTTCACAAATAGAACCCAATTAAACAAATGAGACACAAATATTATACTTGATCATTTATTTATTGAGGAAACTGATCCAAAATGACATATTTGAGAGTGGCAAAAGTATGCGAATCTTTGCTTTCAGTATCTGGTGTGACCCCCCCCCCCTTTGCAGCAATAACTGCAACTAAATGTTTCCGGTAACTGTTCTTTAACCATTATTTGGTAGAGCGACAAAGACGTCTGGCTTGTCCACATGATCTTTAGCAAACTGCAGATGAGCAGAAATGTTGTTTTTGGAGAGCAGCGGCTTTCTCCTTGCAACCCTGCCATGCACACCATTGTTGTTCAGTGTCTTCCTGATGGTGGACTCATGAACATTAACATTGGCTAATGTGAGAGACCCTGGGGTCCTTTGTGACCTTGCTGACTATTACACGCCTTGCTCTTGGAGTAATCTTTTTTGGTCAACCACTCCTGGGGAGGTAATAATGATCTTGAATTTCCTTCATTTGTACACAATCTGTCTGACTGTTGATTGGTGGAGTCCAAATTCTTTAGAGATGGTTTTGTGACCTTTTCCAGTCTGATTAGCATCAACAACTCTTTTTCTGAGGTCCTCTGAAATCTCCTTTGTTTGTGCAATGATACACTTCCACAAACATTGGTTGTGAAGTGCAAACGTTGATAGATCTCTGTTCTTTAAATAAAACAGGGTGCCCACTCACACCTGATTGTCATCCCATTGATTGAAAACACCTGACTTTAATTTCACCTTCAAATTAACTGCTAATTCTAGAAGTTTACATACTTTTGCCACTCACAAATGTCATATTGGATCATTTTCCTCAATAAATAAATAAGCAAGTATAATATTTGTGTCATTTGTTTAACTGGGTTCTCTTTATCTACTTTTAGACTTGTGTGAAAATCTGATGATGTTTTAGGTCATATTTATGCAGAAATACAGAAAATTCTAAAGGGTTCACAAACATTCAAGCACCAATGTAAAGCCAGGATCAATCCATCATTGACCACACACACACACACACACACACACACACACACAAAGGGCAATTTCACTGGGCGCAGGGCAGGGCAGTACACTATTCAACTAAGCCCAGGACAGGGCGCCAGTCCATCGCTGGGTGAACACACACACATACATACACATACATGGACATTTTTTAGAGTATCCAATCCACCTGACCTCCATGTTTTTGGACTGTGGGAGGAAACCGGAGACCCCGGAGGAAACCCACGCAGACACAGGGAGAACATGGAAACTCCGCTCAGATGTGGACTCGAACCCAAGACCTCAGCGCTGAGAGGCAAACGTGCTAACCACTAAGCCACCGTGCCGCCCCAAAGGGCAATTTAAGGTAACCAATTCATCTGAGCTCTGTTTTTGAACTGTGGGAGGAAACTGTAGAACCTGGAGGAAATCCACACAGACATGTGGAGAACATGGAATCACCATACAGATGGGGCCTCAACCCAAGTGCCCAGCACTGAGAGGCAAACATGCTAATCACCAAGCCACCATGCTGCCCGGGTGGGCTAATCATCAGCACAAAATCACAAAATCACTGGTAGTAATACACAACTCACTTTACTACTGTAAAGGTACTGGTAAGCCTCTGTATTTTTATAGTTCATTGTTCTTGTAAGTTACTTCTTTTTTTTTTCTTGTCACCTTCCCAGCTGAAAATTGTAGAGGGATGCTTTAATTTTAAAACTTCCACTTAAAGAACAACTGAGAGCTCCCACACTGATCCCATTTTGACACCATTTCCTAACGTAGGTGATCATAAACAGGAATTTAGAAGACTAATTGTGAAACAGCAGCATCTTTAAAATGGGCCGGACTGAATATGGCATGCAGAATAACAACACAACCAGAGCTATCTTCTGTGATACAGTTGCAATCAAAATGATCAACCCCCATTTACCTTCCTTGTGCAAAGCAATTATCTTCTCTATGGACAACTCTCTTGCCATATTTCTAACATGCAATACAAGTCACAGTTAACAAACCCCTAGCCAGGCCAGATATTGTGTTTTATCTCAAGCACACCTCATGCAACTAATGAAGCCCTTGATAACACCTGATTTGCAAATGTCTCTCTTATGATGGATTTTATTCAGGGGGTTGAATAATTCTGAAAGTGCAGTAGTCATTAAACGTGTCAATTTGTACTTATTTTTTTTTTTTGGGGGGGGATATATGAGTTGTGTTGCACTATTTTAAATTGTTCTCGTTTGATTGGTTTATTATAGCTGAAAGTTTGCAAGTGTATGTTTTGCAGTATATTGTAAGCATATTGGTGAATAAACAAACATGTTTCAAGACTGTCTTTTATTATTCTAAAAATAATAACTGCCTTTTGTTGGATTACATTAACACAACCATAGTAGTTACTGAACCGTCATTCTTAAGATTAATAAATGAAAATGTCAGTTTCAAATTACAGTTCAAATTAGACTTAGATTGCTGGCCGAGCTGACCTTATGAACTGTGACGTTTACTACAGTGATAATATTCACGAAACCACTGTTCAGACACCAACTAGAATCAAAACACCTAGAACAGATCTTCAGGTCCAGTAATCGGCTGTTTGTAATATATTTTCATTGTTTAATGTGGTCTTTAAATATGTCAAAAGGATGCATTATGTGAAATATGTAACAAAAAAAGGTAAATGTGTAAAATATTCTGGTCAAAATATCTTAAAAAATGTATCACATTATTGATTTGTCATTGCCTCTTTAACATATTGTAGTATGTAGCCCTATAACTACAATAAGCCTGCTAGTATTTTTTTACATATTATGAAGGCCTAAACTACATGCATGATGATTGCTCACTTTGACATAATGAAACATCTCTGACATCAAAAATTTAATTCTCAAATCAGAGAGTCTGATTATAAAACTGTAAAAGACAAACATTCATTGTAAATTACATATCAGTAAGCAGTTTATATTACATATTATGTTGCCTAAAAGCCCCCACTGTAACGTCAACTAAATACTGCCCAGCTTTCATTTACATGCCAAATTTAAAATACGTATTATGAAAAGAATGGAAATGTGTGAAATATTGATATGCTGTGGAAGATGCAAATAGCCTAAATCAAACCTCAGATAAATGCCCTTCGTCCACTAAAAATCATGGCACCTCTACTTTCCAGTGAATAAATCAGTAAACTTAATACTCACATATTCAGTCTTTCTTAATAGAAATCCCATTCAAAACCAGATATCCATGATGATACAGGAGGCAACAAGTACAGCAGCACAAAGTGTGTGTATGTGTGGAGTTCTATTATGTGCTCTTAGGCCTTGCGTTTGCTGCACAATTTTGTTTAATAAATTGCAGTGCTTTTAAATAGGAAATGTATATATTTGTCCAGAAAGAAAAATCATAAGGCAGTAATTAATTTACTGAAAAGAGTTTTGAGATGAATCTACACAGCTTTCTCTTCCTTTTTGAGTGTGTTTGACTTATCAGTTATGCATGCTGTAGCCCTTCTTCAGTGGTGCACAGTAAGATTTTTTATTTTTTTACAGATTTTTAAAATCAATTTTAAGACTTTTTCTAATCTGTGTGAACAATGCTTGTGCAACAAATCAAAGCTACAATGACTTATATGAAAAACCAAGTTTGACACAAAGAGCAGACAGAAGACAATGACCTACCTGAGTGCTACTGTGTCTCAGTGAAAGGCCAGGACGTGAGGAGGCTTTTCCATGACAGACTGGTTGATGTGACAAGCCGGCCTTGATCCTTGCAGCATCAGAGTTAGGCATCAGAACAGCAAGGACCTGCAGGGATGTACATCATTTTGGTTAAATGAAGTGGGGGGGTTGGCATCAGAGCATGTCATTTCAGGAGGAAAATGTTTTTGCAAGCTCATGTGTGCACAGACCCCCATGACAGAGCTGGGAGAGAGAGAGAGCGAGAGACATAGAGAGAGACTTGCACGGAGAGATGCCCACCCCAACATGGTCCAGCAATCACGTGACCACGCGTCATACCTTTTCCTGCCTCAAAACCTAACATTTTACCACAACACTACCGCGATAACTAACCACTTCACACGCATACACTCTTCACAAGTAATCGCTTCAACTGCTGCTTGTTTTGTACACACAAGCGTTGATGCCTTTCGCACCAATTGTCCATCTCAAACGGCAAAATTATCGATCATAACTACACGTGTCGCATGTTATTTCAGCTTTGTCGCATATTTGCAAACAAGTATGATTCCTGGTGTTGAAAATGTAATAACTTTCGTTTGAGAACAGCATGAAAAACAACAAAAACCTCATCAATCCCATGAGCCATTGCGAGGCTGGTGCATCATAAAGAAATATAAGAAACGACTGTTCATTGTTTGTTTACAAATACAATAAATAAACGACAATATTGTCAGTTATTGTGTCCACATACGACGGATAGATGTTAAAATATCAGCATCGACACACTTACCCATGAATCCCCGCGGTGACCACAACACCCAGCCCTCAGAAACCGTGTTTAAGCGCAAATGTCTATAAAAGTCTTCTTTAAACGCTCGTCTTTATTATAAAAGCACACAAGCACGACAGGAGGCGGGTCATATCAGTGTTAATGTTGTGTTTTTTGCATCGACGTAGCGTCTGTTACCTCTCCACACTGCCCTCACATCTGTTTTCTTCTCTTGGTGGCTGTGGACAAACCTGCTTCCCACAAGGCTTTGCTGCACACTGTCCTGACTGACAAACACCCAGGGCCCTCAGGAATAAGCTTGTCTGCTATTAAACACAGGCCTTTGTACCACTTTACCTACATATTGAAACGTATTCTTGAAGCTATAATGCTGCCTGAACTTCTCACCCATCGTATTGTCACATATAATAACCTGCTTTATACTTTATCCAAAAGTTACCAGCCTTGCATTTCAAATTGTACATAATTTAGGCTTTCAACTGAAGCTCCACTGACCAATAGGAACTGAGCAATCACACATGAGCCTAAGCTCTCCAAGCCTAAAGCAAAGCATCAAGTACAAGCCACCAAGCAGGGCTATAAATCAGCTGTTGACTGGAGTGATGGTTCTCCATTCAATACCTTAGACCAAGAAGTCCCAGAAGAGCTCTTACTGCAGCAATGGTGAAATTCCTGAAACCAGTATTTGTCTGAAGTATTCCAATAAGTCTTTTATATAAACACTTAAACACTATTTAAGATCAGATTAAATTTAATTTTTGGCAATGTGATTGCACAAACTGAAATTTGACCTCCACATTTAACCCATCAGTGCAGTGAAACACACTAGTGAGTAAACTGTGAGAACATATGCCCAAAGCAGTGGGCAGGTAGCAGTTCACAATACCAGATCCCTAACCACCAGGCCACAGCTGCCCCTTGACTTAAGAAAATCAGCAGACTATGTTGGCTATACTTTCAGCAATTTACCCAAGCTGTTTAAGGCAAAACACAATGTGATTTTAATTTTTGAACTGTGTCTAAGCCTGATAGCCTGAAGCTTGTAATTCACCAGTCTTAAAATGCTGCACCCAAGCATGCTTACTACCTGACAGGATATCTAGTGACACTCAACCTTGGGCATGTCCTACAATATTGTCACATTTGCATCAATGCTTCTTTTAATGTGTGACCTTTTCATGTTTAATATAAGTATGCCTAACTAAAGCCTGTAAGGATTTGACATCTTCTGGTTGAATTAAACAAATGTTAGAAGATCTGTTTCAGTTTTGTTTTTTTAAGTTAAGCACCTTGAAGAGATTGTTTATAAGTAATTAGCCAACTGAATTTTAGGACAGTATAAGGCCTGCAGATGTAGTCAGGAATCTTTATTTGTAGCAGATTTTGAACATAGCATTTCATTTGATTAACTGAAGTTATTATTGTTTTTTGTTTAGCTGCTATTTTATAATAAAGACTATTGATTAGTTCTTTATATACAGTTGAAATGATGAAATCAAATATGAATGAGCCTTTCATAAATATGTATTAAAAATAAGCTGACTGTGTCATAATTATAAAATAATAAAACAATATGAATAATTAGATTATATTCATATTTAAGAAGCTTAACGTTGAATCATTTAGTGACATGAATTCACAATTCCATGACAACAAAAGCCAAGTTCAGTACACAAAGTCTAATTCATAATAAATACCTCCATCTAGTGGATAAAGCAGAGAACTGTATTATTAAGGCAATATTTTTTACCTCCTATTTGACCAGCAGTGAGTGGATGGATGACATAATTAGTGAAGAATGTGGATATTACCATTTACTTCAAACATGGGTGAATGGATGGATGGCAAACAGCTTCTACTCTTCTGGGAAGGCTTTACCCTATGGTGAAGTACTGCTGCGATTATTTGATTGTATTCAGCTGTGAGAGCACTAGTAATGTCAGGTATTAATGTTCAATGACCCCTCTACCCAATGCTTGGTGTTCGGTTTGGCTTAAGTACAGCTCATCATATTTTCACATGGAATGGTTAAGATAAATAATATAATATAATATAAGATAAATAATAACACTCTGTATTTTAGAGAGTCAGAATGGTTTACAGAAGTAGAGATAGGAACCAGACATCTGAAGAGTTTATTGCCTCAGAGTTAAAGTGGCAATGAATACACTACCTGATGTCTGAAACGTTGTTTACAATAGAAATCTTCTTGAGAAGATTTTGAACTAAAATATACTACTACATCTCAAAAATGAGAATATTGTGGAAACTGTCATTTGTGTTTTTTTTTAATTAAATGTAAAAAATAAACTGACCTATATTTTGTATTCAATACAAGTAGAGTATCCATCCTTTTTGTTTTAATGTCGATAATGTTTGCATAGTAATTTAATTTAATGTGAAATGAAATATTCTAATAACTTGAGATTCTGGATTTCTAATTTTCATATAAGACATACTGATCTACAGTAAAACAAAAGAGGCTTTAAATGTCACTTATGGGCATAAAATGTGACCATTTAAATTTTTGAATGAATTCTTCAACAATATTTACTTTTCACAATATTTTATTTTTTGATGTGGTACTGTATGTTTAGTGGAGAGATACATGCAGGGCATTGTAAGTGAACATACAGTATTTAAAACATACATACATTTAAAACTCAGAAGACACATTCATGTTCACTGCTGATTTTGGATAGTAAATAAAATGGGTTGTAGGAATTGTGCTTCCTATTAACACCTTTGTAAATGAGCCATTCAAGTCATATTGTATCAGTTATTCAATATCAGCAATGTTTAAAAATCTAGTGTAAAGGCTTCCCAAAATATCAAAGGCTGTTACTGCAACAAAGCAGGACACAACTAGAAGAAGTTTGTAATCAAACTGCTAAACAGATACTGTATTTCCTTTACACAGAACAGAGGACTGAAAATAACCCTTTATGAGGATAACATTATTATTTTTTTGACTGTGCCTTCAAGGAATTCCCAACCTTATCATGCCCAAAGTCACCTGCTGCTCCTGAAAGGACTCTTTTGTGCGTGTCTCTTTGACTTTATCATTAAATGACACATTGATGGGATCACGTACAGACAAAAAGGGGTCAGTGTGGAGACTACAGCAGTGTATGATCACCTATTTCACACATCTTCATTGGTGTGGTTTGTTTTTCCATAGGATCCAATCATCGTGGCATTGACAAGTCATTTGGCCTCTGCTGCCTTCCTAAAGAAAACAATATGAATAGTTGTGTGAATTATCCATGTGTATAATGTGTTCTTTCATTGGTGATGAAAGCGAGCATAATCAGTAGTGTTTGCTCTCCCCAAACTCAATTCATTTCTTCATTTCTAAACCAGAGTTTCCACTGCAGTGTTTAGTGTCTCATAGATGGAACATTCCTAGCAACACAAACAAAGCTGATATTCATGATGTTAACCAGATCAACACAGCCTAGGAAATGGAGTAATACCAATAATAATGATACATTATTAGGGCAAGTTCAGAAGAGAAGCCTCACAGGAGATCTGTGTGCCCTTTGCATATTGACACACACACACACACACACACACACACACACACACACACACACACACACACACACACACACACACACACAGTGTTTGAAAGTTTGTGAATACTTTATAATTTTCTATATTTCTGCTGAAATTTTACCGAAAGATTCACCAGATTGTCACACAAGTTTTGAAAGTATATATGGAGAACCAACTCAAACATACGAGGCAAAAATATTACACTTGATCATTAATTTATTGAGGAAAATTATACAGCATTACATGTCTGTTCACTTGAAGGTGACATTTGAGTCAAATGTTGGCAATCAGTGGGATAACATTCAGGTGTGAATTGGTGCCCTGTTTTATTTAAGGAACAGGGATCTAGCAAATTCTGAACTTCACATTTGTGGAAGTGTATATCATGGCATAAACATAGGAGATTTCTGAGGAATCATCTGGTTGGAAAATGTTACAAAATCATCTCTAAAGAGATTGGAATCCACCAATCTACAATCAGACAGATTGTGTACCAGATTGTGTATTGAATACCTCCCCAGGTGTGGTCGACCAACAAAGATCACTGTAATAGTGGTGGTAGTATTGTAGATTGGGCCTGTTCATCTGGGCCAGGATGGTTTGCCATCATTGAAGCTAATTCCAAATTATACCAGCAAATGCTAAAGGAAAATGCAAGGACATGCGCTCATGAGCTGAATCTCAAGAGATCATGGGTCATGCAAGACAACAACCCTAAGTACACAAGTCATTCTACCAAATCATGATTAAAGAAGTTTTGGAATTGCCAAGTCCAAGTCTAGACCTTAATCCAGTAGAAATGTTGTGGAAGGACCAGAAGCAGTTCATGGACTCCTATGAACCATGACTGAGCAACAATTACTGGATACGTATAGGACTTATGTGACAAATGGATGAAGATTTAGGCTAAATTTTTTGCAGAAAAATTCTTAAGGATTCACAAGCCTTCAAGCACCACTATATATATAATGGAACCTCGGTTATCGTTTGTGCTGATTATTGTACAATTCAGTTACGGTCAAAATTTTTGGGGAAATTTTTTTCCAGTTATCATTCTTTCGCCTGGGTTTCATTGGCCTGCTCAGGTGACTCACTGCTAATTTCTCAAAAGCAAAGCATCCACCCAAGTTCACACAGCGCTACCCGCCTGAAAATGGGTGCGAAAACAAAGTGTGGATGAGAAACTTGAGGACAGGTGTACAAAAGTGTTAACCATAAGAGTGATGTTAAACGTTAATTTATCCATTTCATTCATTCATTCATTCATTATCACACCCGCTTAATCCTTATCAGGGTCGCGGTTTATAGTTATTTTATATAAAGTGATTATTTTTTGTCAATATTTTGGAGTGTTTGGAATGGATTAATTGGATTTACATGATTTGTTATGTGAAATATGGATTCAGTTATTGTTTGTTTCGGTTATCATCAGGCACTTTAGAATAATTAATAACAATTATTATTGACGAAAACCGAGGTTCCAAATACATCCCTCATACTACCACAAAAAGAGTCCCGGATGGACTAGATTGCTGAATATTAACTCTTCTTAAGAGGCTTAAGCAATAAGAGACTCAATGTTGCCTGTCAGTACGAGCACATGAAGGTGAATGATGCTGAAAACAGGTGGGAAAAAAACCTCATGGTAGTCAGGACCATTACAGAAGGGGAGGACGGTGTTTTAACTCGCATCACTGCTACTGTCGATCAACTCTTTTAATAAAAGACACTCACGTCATTTACGTCTCTCAGGCGGTTCGTCACGGCGTCGTATAAATGAGCTGATGACACTCCAACAAGATCAGTTCACACAGTTTTGTTTTTCAGTCGCTAAAAGGACCGCTAAGAAGAACTTTTGGTCTCTCTTTGTCGCGCTATGTGCGTTGTTTGTAGACTCAGACTCGCTTTTCCAGTTTTCACTGTTTTACTTCTAGTCTGTGATGCTCAAGTAGAAAATGAGGCTCTACTTGAAAAATTAGTTTATCCACGAGGAAACCACTGGGCTGTAGGTGAGAAAATGAGAAGATTTGATCTTTAATGATTGTATGTTGTTAGATTTCTCCCTTTTCTAAAGTATGTTTCTCTTAACTATCTTTAGGTTAACTCAACTCTTCTGTCTGTTTATCTTTTTTATGTCTTATCTGTTTTTTGTGTTTTAATAGTCTGATGAACATGTCTTGCCTTTTAACTTCATATCTTCAGTAAAATTATTTATTATTTTTATTTTACAACTTAAGAGTATTTTAATATGTTTTGATTGAATTTATAGCTAAAAGACTTCCATCTGATACATGCTATTTAATTTAAGGGTTCTGTTTTTTTGGTTTAATAACCTGCTTCTTCTGGCTTGTTGTATAATTTGTTGTGTTTTATAACCTGTATATTATCTCGTTTCATTCTATAGATCTTATATAACCTTATATAATGCTGAATAATTTGACATGGACTACTCATTTGGTGATTGCATAGTTGTATTAATTGGCTTTATTATTTTAAGTAGTCCTGCACCGAATGACATTAGTTTTTGACATAAATACAGGTATCTAACTCCAGAGATGTGGTTGTGTTGAAGGTTTTCTGCTGTAGTATGAAGAGGGCAGGTAAAGTAGTGTAGGTGCTTTAGGAGGGTTATGAAGGTGTAAACATTGCTGATTTGCTTCTACTGCTTTGCTTTACCACTTTAAAGGGCAGGTGGTTGATTAACTCTGGCTCTTTTATGTGCAATCAGTAACACTCACTGTGCTTAAAGTAGCTTCACAAAACAGAGAATTAGCCCTAACTACAACACATTCAATTTAACATAATATGAGCTCCTTTTTTCAGATTTGAGCGATTAACTTCATGTCAGACTATTAAATATAGTGTTATGAATTAATTCTGAGTGATGCCACAGATTTACATGTTATACATGCAGCTGTGGAACAAAATCACAGGTTGACTTTTGAAGGTTTTAACCCCTAAAATTTAGGCAAAACCTTACATGCTGATTTCTTTGAACCTTTTCATACTATGTGCTAAATGAACACATTATCATACTTCCAGTACATTTTATATGCCAGTGTTCCAGTACAAATTACTCTTTAATGGGAAAGCCGGCTTTTAAAATTCTCAAATTCGAAAAGAAAAATAAGCTAATTCTTAGTTTATTGGCAGACAGAATGAATTGTCTGGAAATTTAACAGTCGCATATTATTAAAAGTGGCATATTGCTAATGCCTTTTTGTTTTGTATACATTTTACTTTGATTGTAAAGTTTGATTTTAAAGCCAGAGTTATTTTATAGCATACAGTAAGCATATACCGACTGTTACCTTAAACATAGTGCAATAACAAAAATCTAAAAAACACAATTTATATGGTTTTCATTAATGAATTCATTAATTTCATTAATGGCCTTTAATTAAGTCATTCATGTCATAAATATTCTTGTATTAAAGGCACAAGCTTTCTAGCACTAAATAAAGACCCATATAAATCATACTCAACGAAAATATAAATAAGAAAAAAATTATAGACTATTTGTATTTCAACAGTAGTGATTTTTAGGAAATGTTATTAATTTTTCGGATAGAGGAAAAATGATTTAGATCCAGAGTTCCTTATATGGGCATGATGCTGATTACAATATGATGTGCAGCCTCAGTGGTCTATAGAGATGTGTTCAAAACTTCAAACTTTTCAAAAGAAAGGAACCCTGGTGTGGGTTTGAAAGAACTATTGCTAATGCCAAACATTTATTTATTGACTTAGAGTTCATTTATGACTAACACTGTTAATAGTGTTAATTTTACAATAATGTAATGTATTGTAATTGTAATGTAATGTATATTTAGTCAAACAGGTTTGCTATAAAAATATGCCAGTAAACAAACTAAAACTACAGATGCTATGAAGGGTCAAACTATTAAAATATATCAAAGATATTACTAGAGTTGTCACAATACCAGACTTTTGCTTTCAATATTTATACCACATATAGTATCATAATACTCAATACTTAATCGATACTCTGGCTATAAATTAAAAACATTCACATTCATTAGTATCAGAAGAAAAACTGATGAAAAAACAAAAAGAAAATAAGGCAGGAGGCTACCAAAATGTTTACAGTAACATTAAAGGAGTTGGAGGAATTTCTGGAAAGTACTGGTTGTGTAGTACATGTGACAACAATCTCATATATTCTTCACATGTCAGGGCTGTGGGGTAGGATGGCAAGACGGAAGCCTTTTCTTTCAAAGAAAAACATCCAAGCCTGGCTATGTTTTGACAAAATCATGGAAAACATGAGTTGAACTTTGAACTCAAGGTTGAACATTGTGTACATAATTCCTAAAGGTATGTTTGTTGCAAAACCAACACAGCGCATCACCAAAAGAACAACATACCCACAGTGAAGCATGGTTGAGGCAGCATTATGCTTTGGGGCTATTTTTTTGCAGCTGGAACTGGGCCTTTAGTCAAAGTGGGGGGAATTATGAACAGTTCCAAATATCAGTCAATTATGGCACAAAACCATCAGGCCTAAAAGCTAAAGATGAAGAGGAATTTAATCTGTAAGTATGACAACGACCCAAAGCATCCCTCCACATTGACAAAAGAATGACTTCACCAAAGATCAGAGTGGGTTGACCTGAAGAAGGCTGTACACAGGAGATGTACAATCTGACAGATTTGAATAGATTTTGCAGAGATTTATGCAATTTTGCAATGATTTTGCAATGTATCTATGTGTGCAAAGATACAATGTGCTGTCATACATTTAAAGGGCACTTCAGCCAAGTATTAGTTTAAAGTTCTTCATATTTATGCAACCACATTATTTTAGTTTTTTTCCACCCTAAATGAGTTCTGTTTATAATGGAACTCTTCAGATTAAAAGTGACATTAAAAGTGGAAACAGTTCTGAAATTATTCATCTTGGTCTGATTTTGACAGATGGCATTTTAACTGATGTGTATACTTTTGAAACCCACTGTACATTCAATTATTGTTGCAACTGTAAATATTGCTACATCTACATATTATCTTTACACTTATTGCACATAAGGTAGTCTGTATTATTGTGGACGATGAAAGCTTTTCCTGTCATCTTTGCCTTTCTCTTCATGACAGAAACTAAAATGTACTCTAAACTGCATGAATGTGTTTAATATTTTGTCATAATCTTTGTCTCATAAAAGAAATGTCTCTGACTTGTCCTCTAATGGCCTCTGATTATGGTCGTCCTCAGGTCACCTGATGGGGAAGAAAAGTATTGATGAGTTGTTGGGCTCAGATGATCTAGACAGTGATGGTCATCGAAGTCCAGCCAAGATTGAGGAACTCACACAGCCAGACAGATTCCTACAGACATTCATCTCTGCTCTGACTGGACCAGAAAGTGAGAGAGAGAGAAAAAAAACAAGAGACACCAGCCTGAGACAGCAGCGTGCTCTGGAGCAGAAGAAACTGTTGGAAGAGCAACTTCAGCGTGAGGGAGAACAGGCGAGTCCATGAGACAATCCCCCATTCCATGCTTTTCTATGTGAAGCCCCATTCAAAAGCTCTTCTCAAAATGTAATTTTGAAAATGTATGAAAATGTCTTGTTTGATTGTAATTATTTTGTATAATCACAATTAAAAATCAGAATTAAACAATAAGTTATATTGCGGTTAATTGTTAGTTAAAATGTAACGGTTGTGACAGCCCTATATCAAATCTCAATCAAGATACTTTTCCCTTTATACCTGTGTTGATGATAAGACAAAAATAACATTTTTAGGACTGTCATGATTAATCTATTTAAAAATTGCAGTCAGTTTTGCATATTTAAGTTAATTACATTATAGTGGTTTTAAAAGTTTCATAGATTATCTTATGTCACTCAGAATCTTTTTTTCTGATACACTTTTGTTATTAGCTGCTTATACCAGATACATTATCCTAGTAGATCCAGTACTGGATGCATTGTGAATCCAGTTAATTATACAGTGGTGCTTGAAAGTTTGTGAACCTTTTAGAATCTAATTAGTTCTATATTCAGTCAAACTAAAGAAAAATATAATGTTTCTCTAAGGCAACAGTGTGTAGTAAAGTATTACATATTTCTTCCACAAAAAGGCTCATAACTAATTCACTTTTTATTTTTCTATTTTACAGGCAGTAGAAGAGCTTTTGCTACTGGCTTTAAACCTGAGAAATGCAAATACAAGCTGAAGAGGAGCATCATACCCTAATTTATCAAAGACTGTATTTTGAAGCAGCTGAAAACTGATAACACTGCATTACAGCTGTGTCTGTTCAAAAAATAAAACAATATGCATTATAGTCTTTTCATTCTACACTGCATCTATTTACAAATGTTATATTTTTGTATGTAAATCTGCCCAGTAATACATCATTATTATTAGCATTTACCATCCCAAAACAAAAACAGCTAGGACAGTATGGAAAATAAACAAAAAAGTGTTTCATACATTTTCTTTGACTTTTATTTCATTGCAGATAGTTCATGTCTTGTCTGGTCAACTCCATTTCATTTGTAAATGTACATCCATTTCAGATGTGCATCTATATTTCAGGACTGCAACACATTCCAAAGAAATTGGGAAGGTAAAGCATTTACCACTTTGTAGTGTTGCCACTCCTTCTTACAACATTTAAAAGATGTTGTGGCACAGATGATACCAAGCTATGAAGTGTTTCAGCTGTTATGTTGTTTCATTGATCCTGCAAACAGTGGTGTGCAACTGTACAGAGTTGTTGCTTTTTTCAGTTCAAAATTCTCCACATATTATGTATTGAGGGCTGGTCAGGACTGCAGGAGGGTCAGGACCTGTACCCTCTTCTTTTGCAGCCTTGACTTTGTAATATGTGCAGCATGTGGTTTTACTTTGTCTTGTTGAAAACAACATAGATTTTTTAAATGCCTTTGGTCCAGAGCACATTTCCACTGTGTGATGGTCCATCCCAGAAGCCTCAGGGCAAGAAAAACGTTGATATTGCTTCTGGACATTGTTAACATAAGTGCTATTTGTAACTGTTATTTAGAGCTTGACATAGGTTTGTTAAAATAATTTTTTACCTAAAGGAATGGATATACATTAACAAATGACATGACCAGAAAACAATCCAGAAAAAAAACATGAAATATCTTGGCTTTATACTGTCTGCGATTATTATTATTATTTACATTTTCTATTCTGTCCCAACTTTTTGTGATTTGAGGTTGTAAGCCTTTGCCATATTTTACTTTCCTTAAAATGTTTAATGTGAGTTATTATTCCTCAAACATATTCAATAAAACATTAAATATTTAATTAAACTGCAGTGTGAGTCAAAGGCATTGTCTGTTATTATTACCTTATTATTACACTGGATGATGTTCAGCTGTGCACACTAGATGGCAGTAAAAAAAAAACCAAAACTGAAAAAATAGTCATGATAATACATGTTCTGACTGGTTCAAAGGGGTGATATTGTATCTAGTTATACTTTGTTTGAGTGCCTAACAATACACACGAGATATTTTTACACATTTGATTTTTACTTTTACTTGCAATACAATTTTGATGGTAAAAACTGCTCTTATGACTAAAAGACTGTATTGATTATTAAAGATAAAAATAACTTTTTAGACATGTGGATTGATTGATTTGAACCCATTCAGTCAGATTCATGCTCAGGGAACCTCAGGGAATGTGTAGGCTCAAAAATGTAAACTGATTTCAGCATGTTTGCTTGAATACACCAATCACAAACCTGCCAACTGCTTCAGGCACATGTTCTCACAGCCTAGTGTGTTCACTAGTGTGTGTGTGTGTGTTTCACTGCACAGATGAGTTAAATGTGGAGGTCAAATTCCGTTGTGTGCAATCACATTGGCAAAAATAAATTGGCATAAAATTAAATTAATTAAAATGAAGTAAAATGGTTAATTAAATTAGTTTCACTTCACATGCTTGAAATCACATAATATAATTTTTAAAATATCATTACTAGCCTTAAATTGCAAATCTTGCCTTGTTTTAAATGTGTTGCACGTCTGAAATGCAGGAATGGAAGTACAGCTCCAATTACAAAAATGTTGGGACGCTGTGTAAAATGTACATAAATGTAAATAAAAACAGAATGCAATGATTTACAAATCTCATAGACTCATATTTCATTTATAATAGACACATATCAGATGTTGAAAGTGTATTTTAGAGACAAAGTCTATCAGAAGCAAAGACAGAAGAGGTTCACCAATTCGGGCCCTCAGACACTGCATTAAAAAATGTTATGATTCTGTGCTGGAAATCACTGTATAGACTTAGGAACACTTCCAGATATCACTGTTTGTAAACAGAGTTTGCAGTTCAATCCACAAATGCAAGTTAAAGCTGTATCATGCAAAGAAGAGCAATAATAAAATGTGGTGGAGAACAATAATAAAAACAGTCAATTAAACAATTGTGCAATAACATGCTTATTTTGTTAACTTTTTAAACACCACACCCATCTGTTTATTTATTTTGGTGTGAAACAAAACATTGAAAATGTTGCATTTCTAGTGTCCTCTAGTGAATGTTTTTTTACCCTATCATACCTCTACTGATTGGTAGAGATGGCACAATCACATTGTGATAAGTTCAACACCTGAAGATATAGTGCCTTAAATGGGATCTACTAAATGCATGAGCAGAATGTTAATCGGTTAAACAAAAATTAAAACAAAATCTTTTCATATTTTCATGCTAGAAGTGTCTTGGACATGATCTTCTGACTACTGCTCCTGACTACTTTTCTGAAAGTGTTTGCATTGTGTTGATGTTTGTTTTCACATATTTTCAGACTGTTTCAAACTGTTTTTATTTACATAAATACATAAAAATACTGATATATAAATGAGATAATGACATTCAAGGGGTCTCATTATGCTAAATAAACTGCTTTGTTTGTCTCTGGCAGCACCATTAACCATCTTTACAAAACCTAAACAAATTAATACAAAATTGTAAGTTACTTTCTAATTAAACAGACTGATTTTTCCTTAAAAAAATTCTTAAAAATTCACTGTGATTGGGTGGGACTTAAAATCTATGGGCTACATAGATAGATCCAAGAAGCTATCTCGTCTTTTTTATGGATTTCTGTTTTTTAACCTCAACATAATGCTTTCTCAGGAGTGGAGGATCTTTCATCCAGACCATGTAGATTAATGTTACCCTTCAAAAGCTTTAATATTTGTTGGTTTGTAATCTTTGAAGGTTTTTGGTACTTCTGACTAAATATAGGTAGTAGCAGCAGCCAAAACTATTTATTTTCCAATGCGAGATTACATCTGCCTGGAAAATCACAGATTTATTTACAGATCAGACTAAAACTTTCAGACAAGCTCCGAGTTAGCTAAAAGAGGTAATTCAGCCTGTAGTTTGTTCAGTGGACAAGAGAAAACAACTTAGACATGGTGCATCTGAATTTTTAAAAATCACGGAGGACCTCCTGTGAAAAACAAAATTACAAGACCCCATGTAAAATTTATCCAATCTGAATTGGGCTTTTGTCTGATAAATAAATGATACACTTTACCATGAGTGTTGACATATTACATCAATCTAAAGAATGTGAGTAATTTCATTTTTATGATATGGTGTTTATCAATCAGCAATAACATTCTTTTTTTTTACACTAGTGCAGACCACCAAAGAACAGAGTGAAAGGAGGCTAGCAAAGTGTGCAGAGAAACAGATGAACTACAGTCTGTAGAACTACAAAGTGCACATATAAGTAGAGCTGATAAAACGACAGATAATGACTGTAGAAACACATATATGAAACAGATCCAGTAGAGAAAATGAAACTCTATCTACACCATTACTGGCAGCTAGTCCCTTGAGTTTCATTTCAGCTCTAATGGATGTAATTATAACCTCAGCACTGTCTGTGTCAGGTGGCATGAAAGAGACATATTTCTTCTCTCAGCTGTCCATCACTACAAAAGGCCCAATTTCACACAAAGAACAATGAATTAGTTGAAGTTTCTTCTTCTTTGCTTAAGTGCATCCTGTTCACCAAGCTTGACTCTGTTCATCCGGTTTGCTCTGTTCATTTGTTACAGGCTAATTGCTGATAATGGAGATGCAAAATGTTGCTCTTTATATTCTACCAAGTCTAGTAATGCTCTAGTTAAAGAAACTTTACTGAAGCCTTTACAGATGCCATGTGATCTAATTAGTAACACCATTTTGAACTCTGAATCAGGTGAAAAGGTTTTATTATAGTCTGTCTAATGGAAAAAGCCCACTTTATATCAAAATACCTACTGTACATTTGATGGGTGTTATTATTTATGGTGCATTCATATCGCATTTCTTTTTGTCTTCTTTATATTACTATTATTATTATTATTATTATTATTATTATTATGTTTGTCTATTCAGGAATGGTGTGTTTATTTTTCCAAAGATATAAGAAAATAGTGTGTATCACTTGTATCATATCGATCAAAGGCACTAGTAATATTTAAGCTATGATGTGGGATACCACAGCAATCACTTACCAACACCCTAACAACCTCTTTTGATACCACAGCAATCACATAACAACACCCTTACAACCACTCGAAAGACAATAGCAACAAGTTAGCAATACCCTTGCAACCAGCTAGCAACTATCTAGCAACCACATGGTCTATGACAGCAAACAGCATAAATATTATAACATAAAATTCAGTCACACCTTATAAATCATGTAGTTGACCATAGCAACTGTCTAGCATCACTCTAGCAACCACTTGTGGATGACTTAGCAACCACAAGAGACCATAGCGACCAGTTTGCAACACATTAGCAACTGCCTAACAATGCCCTGGCAATGATCTGCAAAATTACTCAGCATTTTTTTTTCAGGAAATGCATTTTTACGGGTTTAAGTTATCATTATTTTGTGCATTAGGAAATATTACTGTCACGCCTGCCCTCACGTCCTCAGTCCTTTGTCTCCCTCTTGTGGTTTAGTTCATCATGTCATGCCCTTATATGTACTTCCTGTGTTACAGCTGTCCTGTATTCTATGTCATTAGTCTTCCTCTTTAAAAGCCCTGTTTGTTTCTCCCTAGTTATCAGTCATTGTCTCTACCATGTTCCTATCGTCTTCACCATCAGTATCCTTGTAAGTTTCTTTAGATTTGTGTTTATCTTGTATCTTCCTTGTCTCTTGCCATTTCACTTTGTCAGTCTATCTTGTTTTATGTTCCAGCCTCCATTCTAGTCTTAGTCCTAGTTTCAGTTCTTTTTACAGCCCTCGTGCTGTCGTTTTTGTTTGCCCAGTCTCCCTTAAAATAAATCTCCTATTTTACATCATCTCTGCCTGTGTTCGCCCTTCTCTCCATCCACCCACCCCTCACAATTACCTAAAAATGTTAACTTGCTTTAAAATATCATTGTCCAGTAACTTTAGGTATCAGTATGGGAATACAGGTATTAGCTTAGATTAATTAGCTTGTCCTAGTTATTTAAAGGCAACACAGGCCGAGTTTCTATCCAAATATTTTACAAATGTTATGCACATTTATTAAATTTCAGTAGAAAAAAAATCAGAGTTTCTACCCACTACAGTCATGTCTAGAAACTTTAAATGATGTAGCTACATTTCATAAAGGTCCGGCATCGAAAACGGAAAAACTTTTAACTCTTATAGCAAATGTCACGCAGTGCAGCATTGTCAATCCTCTGAACTGCACTTCCCAGAGTCCACCGCGGTCATCGGCCGCCTCCTCCACCAATCAGCACACAGCTTGCCTCTCACGCTCTCCTGAGTTAAGTGGATTCACCTGCTCCTCATTTATTTAACCACATATATACACCAAACATTTCAGCAGTCCTTCGCGAAGTATTCTTTCTGCCTCAGGACACACTAAGCGTTTACCTCTGTTTCTTCTCGTGTTTTTGAGAATAATTTATAAATATTTATTTTACAGTCTCATCTGTTTGACATGTGTATATACAACAGAAATTATGGTACATGGGAACTCGTAAGACCATGCATGGTCTAGACCAGGGGTTCTCAACTGGTCTCAGCCCGGGACCCACATTTTCTCATGGTCATTAAGTCGGGAACCACTTTTATAGAATACAAACCAAACAAATGTATTTTTGAAAAATAGCCTTCAAAAACATTTAAACATACATGTGCATGTAAAGAGAATTTAAGAGATTTCAGGGGACTGGCTTGATTCGGGGGTTTTGAGGGGCTACTGGAACATACATTTATATTAATAAATATTAATGCATTATTTACAAATTGATATGATATATCAAATTATAATTATAATGATATAATATACTAATAACTTAAGTGTTATTAATAATAAAATAAATATTTATCATTAATAAAATATTGCATATTATTATTAAATATTTATAAACTGTTAAAAGCAGGTAACATAAAATGATCACCCAATTCTTTGCCTCCAAACATCATCACAAATTTAAACAGAAGAGTAACCAGCAGTGTTGCCATATCTCGCGAAAGAAACAAGCAACCAGCTCTGAAAGTGGCAACCACATTCGGTAAAACAGAGGCCGCTTTTAAACTGTATAAAGGTAAATATTTATTATGACATTATACATAAACAACACAAAAATTATGATAAACACTTTTAATATAAACATTGGCAGGCTGTGTAGGTGGCTATTTTTTTTTTAGCTCATTTCTTTGTTTTGTGTCATTGTGTTTTGGGGCACTGAAACCCATGTTTGTTTGCAGATTTTTTGTGCTTCTCATCTTTCACTTTGTTATGGGGAGCTGGGAGATAATCAACGAGTTTCACTCAGAAAGAAATTCAAGCCCAAATAAGCCACTTCATGTTCAAAAACAAGCTCAAAAAACCGGAAGGCGGGTTCTCACGAGACCTGCAAACGACTTTAGAAAAACAAGCCCAAAGTCGCTTATAATAAGCAGACTTGGCAACACTGATAACCAGCAAATAGTGATTACCATGGCAACAAGAATGCAATGCTGCCTGCCTCTCTGTGTCTCTTTTTTCAATTTAATAGACGAGGACAAAATCAGATAAGGATTAATTATTTTTTAATGTTTTTAAATTTTTTTTTTTTTTTTTTTTTACAATCTGTCCGTGACCCGACCAGTACCCACCAGTTGAGAATCGCTGGTCTAGACATCCGTCAAACTCAGAGTGATTGAGCTTTTTTGAAGTGCAGAGAATCTGCATTGATTTACACAAGCTGGCCGCTTGTGGAGTACTGGATAATGGGCAAAAGGTTTGGTGTAAGCATAACAGTTTGCCACTGTGTATAAGCTCTGTCAAGCAATCAGAATGAAACATTCCAACAATTTACAGAACTTACAGCTTGATACATCATAAAAAAAATAAAATTAAAAAAAACGTTTTTCCTTTTGGCTTAAGCAATATCTAACCTAGTGACAAGATGTTCCACCTTGTCCTAACATATCTTCACATGCCGTTCCTCCAAAAGTGGATTGGTCATAGGGGTCTATCCAGTCTAACCATCACCACAATCTCATTTTATCCCTTTGGATTTCTATTTGTGGGATCATGTCAAGGCACTAGTTTAGTCTGAAGATACAGAATGTTGTTCATCTTAAAGGCTTAATAAATTGTTGATGCTTGTGCTATTATTTTACCAGATGTTTAGCGGAATGTTCATCAGGAATGAGAGAAAAAGATCATCATAACACTTGAACATGGTGGACAGCATATCAAGCACATTCTAAAGCCCTTATGGTCAATATTCAGGTTTCACATAAAACCACAGTTTTAACACAGGTTCTCTACCAGTTTAATGTGTCACACACTTACCTTTCCATTTATGAAGTTTATTCAAACATGGTGGCATTAAATATGGCCACCATGTTGGTGACATGGCCGAAGAGGTTCCTCTTTCCCCTCAGCTTGTGTCTTGAAACATTTTAAACTAATTCCACATTGTAAACATCTCACAGGTTGAAATAGATGTATTTAATGAACATTTATATACATAACTTTATAAAATAGCAAAATTCATATACACATGTGTTTTAGCAAAATTGTATGGGAACAGCACTGTTATAAAACATGGGGAAGATGAAGAAAGAATAAATACTCTTAACATTGTGAGAGTCAACTGAGAAACATAATCTAAAATATGAGGATGTTACTGCATTACACAACAACACATGAGCCATGAATAAATGGATGAAGTCTGATTTGTTTGTTCAGTGATGTCCCTCATATTACAGCTTTATTTGATTGTCTGAGCAAATATCATAAAAGGTATTATAAAAATAGGGCAGAAATGTCTTTAATTTAGTCTTTGAAAGCACTTCAGTAGGGGAATACTGACATGCTATAAACTTTTTTGTTAGATTTCTCTGCTAGAGACAATGCCTTTGTTTTGGAAATGAAAACAATAAAATAAAATGTAATATACAAATGTCTCCAAAAGCACCTCACCAGGGAAACTAGTGATGTGCTATAAGATTTTCTGCTTTATTTGGATCTCTGCTTTTGCTATCATGTGAAGCAGTTCAGGTGGTGCAGGGAAAAGTCAGGCTTTTTTGTTGATTAACAACTAATATTTCATCAAGATGGGTCCACTGGCGCTGTGGCCCTATAGAAGCACATACACGGTCAGTCAGTCCTAGTGCATCATTAAAGTCTGTGGGGAAAGTGCAGAACTATGCCATCTGCTGGTTGCAATCAAAACATGTTGAATCACTGTTAATTTCACCATAGGGAACATTTAGATAAAGTTTGAACTTTTGTGATATGGTCATTGAACAATTGTATAAACACAGTAGATATGAATATACTACAGCAGAAGAATATTTTTGCATTATTTTTTTGAATCTCCAATTCATTGTTATAGGTCAGATTTATCAAAAAATCCCACATGATTCAAGCATTGAAATGTAAGCAGTCATTCAGAGTGTTTTAATGTGAAAAATGACACTCCAGAGAGAATGATCAACTCTAATGTATTTACAATGGTGGTAATGGCTAGGTCACCTAAATGTTGTGTTGATAAGAAGTGGTTAACAGAGTATTTTACTACTGAAGCACCTCTAATTTGAGTCCAATCACCCCTAAAACAGTATTTTTTAAATTTAAGTTTATCTCTCATCAGCTGAAACTTAAAATTCATAAAACGTAGGCTATATAGGCTCACTCCTAAAGCTCTGCTCCTAAAATCACCCCTGATTACTGTATTTTACTGTTTTAACACATTTTAGTCCAGAATGTATCAAAAGTTTGGTCAAATGACATATTAACACTATTTTACAACACCAAATACTTAAATTGCAGCCTAAAACTACAAACTCTTAGGCACTAGGCAGTGTATTCATAACCATTTCATGTAATAACTTTCTGTGAGGTAACTATTAGAGGCATTAAAAAACATTTAAGATGCTGTCCTTTCAGTACCACTGTCAGCAATTTTGCCTTGATACATTTCTCTGGAATGGAGCATTTCACATTATTTGAATGACTTTATTTGGTTTATATCTTAATCTGATTTGCTAGAAAGATCAAAAGACCTTCACTTACCGATGTCAATCAACATTTTGAAAGCAAACAGCAGGGGGCGATCTGACCCTTTCCCTGCTCTATAGTGTTCTGGCTCTACCATGTTTTCCCCATGGACTGAATATGCTCCTTGGCCTTCATCCTCAGTGATGCAATGCTGGAGTTGCGTGGGTCTGCCTCTTCCAGGCTGAGTTTGTCCATAAAGCCTGAACTCTGGTAGTTTGGTGGGGGTGGTGGTGGGCACACTGGCCCAAGGTGGGGTAGAGGGTGGCCTAGAAAAGGTGGAGGGGTGTAGCTGGAAGGTTGAGAGGCCATAAAACCTGGGAGTGACTGCAGTGGTGAGGTAGGGGATGAAATCGGCCCTGAAATAGGCCCGGTCAACCAGGGGTCCAGTGGCAACCCACCACTGCCCAGCCCCGAAGCAGCTGGCCTTGGGAAAGACAGCAAAGATGAGTCCTGGAGCTTAATTGAGCTCACTTCCAGCTTCTCCTGTCGACGCCACTTAGCACGACGGTTCTGAAACCACACCTGAAGGGTCACATATTAAAAAGGATTAATAAAGAGTTTACAAACACATTATCATTTTATCCACAATAAAATACAAGCCATATGATTTTTGTGCAATTACTGTTTATTTATATATATTAGAGTTCCATGACAACACATACTTTACATCAGAAGATATTTTCTCAGTCATTTGGGACAAAAGCTGCTG
>BRDA01001086.1:8348-24801 GCA_036984385.1 Crenuchus spilurus | reverse complement strand
GCCGTACCACACTGGGATGCAGTTTGTGAGTATGCTCTCAATGGTGCAACGGTAGAAGTCCACCAGTATCCTGGGACACAGGTGAGCTTTCCTTAAACAGTCAGATTACTGCCACCTCAGAAATCATCATGTAAAAAGATCAGTCTTTGTTTTTACACTAATCAGGTGCCAATCAGCCCAAATAGCAAAGAGAAATAAAGAATGCATGCCATGCCATGTTCGGGTCTTATGAGGTTATTAATAAATTACATAATAAATTACACCAGTTCTGGCAGGAGGAATGGGAAAATTCCCTCCATTTTTAAATTCTAATTGCATTTAAATATCTATTACATTGAAAATCTTATATGTTCAATAAAATATGAAAGAAATTAGTCTCTTGGATATTAGCTATTACCCATCTTGTGGAAATAAATTAAATACCTTATTTTATCTGACACATGAAATGTATGGTGTGTGTATGTGTGCATTTTACCTAAACTGTAAGAAAAATTATTTTCTCTGTGACACATGGTGGTGGTAGCATCAGATTTGTGCCCATTACTCTTCAATCTCGGCCAGGATGGCTTGCCAGCAAATTTCATATACCGTAGAACTCAAACAGTAGAACACAATTATCAGTTATAGCTCAGTCATTTCTGTAAATATATATATATATATATATATATATATATATATATATATATATATATATATATATATATATATATATAAACAATGCTTCTTGTTCTCTCTACCTATGAACTATAAAAATGCATAAGACCACTACTGGCAGCCACATTTGACATAGCAGCAGGTCAGGCTTGATAGAAAATTCCTCTGTGTCTATGATGGTCATCATCACTAAAACTGATTCTAGATCATATGTAAATGATCTCTGTTCTGATTGGCTGTACTGCATTATGCCTCATTCAGTAAGCAGTCCACACTGAAACACTACTTATAACCTCAGCATGAACAGGCGGGGCTTAACTTCTGTAGACTAAATAGACAGTTATGTCATCAAGAAAACAAGGAGTTTTTAATGAGCTGTTTTGCAGTTGATTTACTGCATGAGTTTATCAATCAACATAAACATGTAAACAAAGAGCAACTTTATTTAGTTTTTTTCTACACTTTCTACACTTGTTTTTTAATAGTAAATCTGTTTCTAAAGGAGACATGAAAGAACTTTCATGCCTGTACACATCAAAAACTACACAAAATGCACCTTAAATTTTCAATAATGTTTTTAAAATCCAGTTATTTACCTTTGCAGTAGAAGAAATCATACTGATTTTACTCCTTAAAGAAAGTGTAAATCATTTTAAAATAAGTATAAGTCAGGGGTCAGGACCATGTGAGTTAAATTATAAATCAATTTCTACTGAAGCAAAACCAGATTATGTTGTAATAATTTTCCACCTCAGTGACAGGACAAGTACAACCTCAGTGATGGTATGTGGGAGGGAGGAAATAAATAAATAAATAAATGTATCCTTAATATCCACATAAAGTGGTGGATGGGAGCTTAGTGCTTAATACCCAAATACCCAAACTTAACCGCAAGATGCCACTGGTGGGGCAATACCTTTCCTGCCACTGGAACCCTGAAGGGTATGACTAGTAGGTAACATATCTGTACCAGACTGTGCTGTAATTAATTTAGACGTCCACTAATACTGTCCTGATTCCTGACTTTTATATACATTATATTTTCTAAAAAATTAAGTTATAAAAATATACAAATAATGTATACTCATTCCTCCCAAAAAAGGGAATGCACAGTAGGTTCTGCTTTTGTTACAACCTTAAGAAAAATATAGCAATAGAACAAAACAGTTCTACATACAACACTATTTGAATCATTTCATCATCCAAAAAACATTAAAACATGCTAATGGTTCTCTCATGGTTAGCTATATAAATATTTGCTTTTGTTAAGCACTACTGAATAATAATCTGTTACAATAGGATACATTTATATTGTTTATATTGTTTGTTCTTTGGAAAAAAAAATCATAAGCCAAAAACAAAAAATATGACTCAGCTGTGAAAGTTCATTACTGTTTAATATATTTTGAGAGGAGATTTAAATAACCTGCAGGTCTAATGCTAAAGCTCAGGTGATGCTAAAGCTCTTCAGGCTGTTTAATCATATTGTTCAGTCAGTGATGAGGTGTTAGATCAGACCAGTCCACGTGCAGCACTGATTTATCTGAGCTTACACCCTCTTATCAAGCACTACCACACTAAAAATGTTGCTGTTTTGTCTGGAGTTAAAAGCTCCCATATCCTGCATTCTTCTCGTATTGTATTTTGCCCCCTGAGGTCCACTTATGACATTTACGTAGTTTTATGTATTAAAAGCTATCTTAATTCAATTTAAATGACAATTTTCCAACCTTGCTTTATCAGGCTGTATTTGTTACCATACCTTTAAGACACAGTGTATATGTAAATGATCTCTGGTTTTTTCTCATTCAAAAAGCAGCCTGCGTAAAACACTACTTATAACTTCAGCATGAATGGGTGGGGCTAAACTATTGTAGACTAAATATATGGTATGTATGTTAGTTTCTGTGACATGAAGACAGTGAATTCTAAATTATTTTACAGCTTAGTTTCCATTTATGGACAGCATGGACTGGAGAGTGATGAACACATTTTGAAACATTACATAATTTGCATAACTTTTATATACTGTCATATGAAATACTCTCATAACTGCATAACAGTGGCTAGCTACTACTAGCTACATTTAACCCCCTGTAGTTTGTTGCTGAGGTCTGTCACACAGTTTGTGACAGAAGGTGGAGGGGAAGGGGATGTTGGGTGAAGCCCAGGGCACTAGTTCTGAAAATTTCATAGTAGATACTGAATAGTTTGTAGCTGCTTCTGAACAGCACATAGCATATCATTCATTAATAAATGTAATAAATTAATAAATAACTAACTATTAATAGAAGGCACTAAATATATTAAAAAGTTAATAAGTTTTTTTTTTTTTTTTTTTTTTTTTTACCCAATCTGTTTGGTGGCCAATTGACCCACCCATTCATTGACTCTCCCCATCACTTGTAATGCCCCTGATGCCAATACATTGCCAACATGCTCGAAGGAAAGCACAGGATCCCCAGTTCTGATAGATCACTTAGCAGATGCCTGCTGACATTACTTAGTAATAGTGATGTGGAGAGTGCGCCATCTTACCCGCTCGGAGAGAGCACAGCCAATTTTACTCTCTGGGGCTCTGGCTGCCAATGGCAAGCAGCAAGACTGGCATTCAATCTCGCAATCCTCAGATCATAGTGACAGCATTGGGGTCCAAAGATTAATAACTGATTAAAACGGCTGCATTTTAAGGAGTTAATAAGTGATTTGTAGTTAGTAAGCTCATATGGTGTCAAATTGAAGCTTAACATAATCAGTTTGAAAGGTAAATGAGGACACTGGAATCCACTTAAGTGAACAACTCTTGACTGTTACTGACTTATTACATGCCAATCAACTTATATTATAATATACAATATTACAAGTTATTACATTTATTATTGTTTGACTATTGTCACTCTTAATAGTTGGCATGAAAGGTATGAATTATTGGGTTAACTTAACTGGGTTTCAACATGTATGACTGTAATGAGTGTATAAATATGTAAATGTGTAGATATAAAAGTAAGAAATTTGAATGTGAAATACAGATAAAAACATTTCTGACGTCCTATCATTCATAACATCTTTCTACCATCAGTAGACATGTTTAAGTTCACTGATGGATAATAAATGCATTCTGAATATTTCTGTTTACACCTGAATCATTGAACTTTGCAGATATTATGGGAAAAAAATAATTTCCCTTGAATAAATGTAAACAGATTTTTTTGAGGGGAGAACAATATTCAGTGCTATGACCAATGACTCCAGCATGCGCTATATTTTTATAGCTGCTATACAGTGACACCAAAACAGTTACAAAAGTTTGGGCACACCTGGTCAACATTTCTTTTACTGTGAATAGCTAAGTAAATAACGGATGACTTGATTTCCAAGTTGCATAAATTGACAAATTTATTTACAATTTAAGCAAGATTAAATTGTTATTTCATATTTTACAATTTCAAGGTAATTGAGCCCTCTTGCATGCACTGTTCTTTTTAGATCTATCCACAGATTTTAAATGACTTTTAAGTTGGGGGACTGTGAATCAATAGCAAAACCACTTGAGGTAGTTTCTTGTGGATTTAGATGTGTATTTAGGATCATAATCCTGTTGTTTTAAATTTAGCTCTTTCACAGACAGTCTGATGTTGCTTCCAGAATTGACTGGTATTTAACCGAATCCCTCTACCAGTGAAATGTTTTCTCTAAACATACTTTTGCTCATTGTAGCCAAAATGTTCTATTTTATCTTCAATCTCCAGGACTTGAACAGAAGGCTTGTTTTGATGTTCATTTGCAAACCTCTTATGCTGAATTTTGTGGTGAGGACCAAAAAAGGGTTGCTTCTAAATGACTATTCTGTGAAGGTTATATTTGTGCAGGTGTTGAATCTATTAAATCTTCCAGAAGGTCTTTTGCAGTCAAAAGGGGCTTTTGATTTGGTCCCAACAATACTCTGAGCAGTTCTCTCAGAAAGATTTCTGCAGCGTGACCTGCACAGTTCCAGATAACTACCATTATTAAATGCATTAATCAAGTACAAGAAAATCAGTCAAGGAAACAGTTACCTGAAAATGTTCTTATAGCCTTCTCCTGCTTTGTGGGCATCAGTAAATTTAGTGGAGCTAAATGGCTCCTGATTGTTGGGACTCTTTGAAGGTTTGAAGAGTATTTATAAAACTTTAAAATTGGCATGACATGGTTTCCTAACAATAACAAGCTATAGCCCCAACAAGCCAATGAATGTCTGAAACTTTAGTAAAAATTCTTGGTTATCTAAGTTATTTCTTGGGCTTCCCAAACAGTGTTCCTTCCCATTTTTTTTTTTACATCTTTTTAATTCAAAAACAAAAATAATATTTTTAATATATAAATAATCATCTTGCTTATAATACTGAAAAGAATAGAATGTTTAATTTTTAACTTTGTAGTTTGTTTTGTCTATTGTAAATAAGTTAATTAGAACTAGATTTACACTTATGTCTTATAGTCATCATGACATGTTAGCTTTTAATTGATTATAAATGATCATATTATACCACAATGACACTCAACTGTGTCTCACTTTACTTGTGTTCAACTGCTCATCATGTTCAACAATCTATTATAAATTCTGCACCAACATATTTCACTGACAATCATCTTAAAAAATAAATATAAGATGTTTGTTGAGAAGAGATTTTTGCTGTTGATTTTGCTTCCTTACAAAAAGTATATTCACACTAACTAAAAATTATGGCCACACCCATTACTTTTTCAAACTGCAGTCTCATTAATCAGTTATTAACTTCAGTCTATAATCTTAAAGCTCATTATTCAGTAACCAACCAATAAATGATTAAGCTTATTGTTTATTATTGTATAAATCATTTAAATGATGATGTATTGTTCCATAACACCTCTGATATATCCCCGTTATGACTTCTGTGAATTGATGAGGGAGTCATTTTTCAATGTTGCTAATATCACATTCACAGTGGATTATTAATGTTTTTTGTGTATATTAATATATAATTTTTTATAATAAACAATCCTTACTGCTCAGATAAATACTGTAACTGGCACAAAAGTGTATAAAATACTATATGGTCAGCAGTGAGAGGTGGACTATTAAAATACATCATGGCGGACGACTGACGTCATCAGTGAAGGGAAAGATTACAGATGATGGGATTATGTAATGGTGCTTTGTAGCTTGCATGCAGCAGAAATCACTCTACACATTATTTTAGCTTTTTATATTTATCAGTTTCACTTTAAAATCACAACCTTTAGTGGCTGCAATAAAATAACTCGTTACCTCAGAAACAATTAAGTAATAAAATTAACATGATAAGGAAACACAGGGTTATTAGACTGAAAAGTGTTTCATTCTAATCTGTCTGAAAGGAAATATGTGGCATAATTATGTTTATTTTTTCATTGTAACTATTTCAGAAAATGGCTGAATCTTTACAAACTGATTATATGAGGTAAAATAAGCTATAATGTAGAGTGACTGTCCAGATAAACTCTAATTTGTACTCACTTTTCTTCCACCACTTGTTTCTGGTACTCTTCATACTCTTCTCTTGTCATTCCAGCAGCTGCTGCAGGGTCTTTGGGGGTCTCCTCCTCGGCCTTCTCCTCTCCTCCACCCAGGCCCATGCTCTTCAGAGGGTTCCCCACCATACTCTTGATGAGAAAAGCCATTTTTGGTCCCACTGGAGCTTCTAGCTGGATGTCAGAAAGTTGATTTTATATTTTCCTTGGTTTTTGTTGAGTTAAAGGCCTTTGGTTCAGGTGGAGAAAGTGAGCAGAGTTGCTACAACACCAGCTGGATTGCACTGTCAAGGACACAGTAATGGAGGAGAGAGAGAGAGAGAGAGAGAGAGAGGGAGAGAGAGAGAGAGAGAAAAAAAAAGAGGGAGAGAGAGAGAGTGAGAGAGAGAGTGAGAGAGAGAGAGAGAGAGTGAGAGAGAGAGAGAAAAAAAGAGGAGGAGAGAAAGAGAGAGAGAGAGAGAGGGAGAGTGAGAGGAAGAGAGAGAGAGAGTGAGAGAGAGAAAAAAAGAGGGAGAGAGTGAGAGAGAGAGAGAGAGAGAGAGAGAGAGAGAATGGTTACGCTAAGGCCATAATCTGGATTAAGCTACAGCCTCTACTTTGTTCAAAGGCAGATGGTTGATGGTTTTTCTCTCCAGTTCCATCCAGGCCTTACTGTTGATCAGCTATGATAAAAAACAAAAGATGAATTGAAGAACTGGCTTTTGAGATGTCTTCACTATGAATTTTGAGATTTGGAGTGATACGGCACTCTTAGACATAAATGATTCTTGGTTTGGAGATACAGTTTAATTGCTCGAGAACCTTGATGTTCTGTGGAGGCTTTCTAAAGATTCTTCAATTGAAAGAAAAACAAATTTAGTTCATCTTCATATTTGTTGCATTAGGTAGATGTATTGTATTTTAAATGTATTTAAGAGGGCAGTATTGCTAAATGTCCGTAACATTATATTTTCCAGTTCTATCTAATAATATAAGACTTGTAGAAGGAGGAGCTTCAGACATGGTTGTTCTCTCAAACTTCACTTATGTCATAACTCCATTTCACATTAATAAAGATAATGAATCTGTGCGTCCTGAGTGTTGTTACCTTTTACTAAAAGAAAACCTTTATTGATGTTTTGGTTTTTGTTATTTTCTTCTCCAGCAAATAAATCCTTACACAGTAATAAAGCACATTTACAGAACTTCAGTGTTTATGTACTTTTGATGTATTTTCAATGATTAAGTTTGTAATTATCCACACTTTCAAAACAACCACACAGTAAATAGTATACCATTATAGATGATATTTTACTTAGTATTAGTGTAGAGATTAGCATGGACATCATGTATACTGCCTCTGTAAACTGCCTTCTAATCACATTACTTAATGAACTGACCAGCCAATACAGAGTGGCTATAAAGCTCACAGATCATCTATATATACACCCTAAGATCAGAGGAGAGCAGTATTACACCTGTTTGTCCGCTCCACCTGGACACTAACCAGAGCTCTATTTACCTACAACACCAAAACATGATAAGAATGATGCCTCTAAATTTTTGCTTGTTACATTCCAGGACATTCCACTCATTAAATCAGTGAATTATACGTTTGGTATCACAACCAACATCTATATTTTTATTTACTTTTGCAGACACTGATGGTGTTGACCAGTGTCGGTGCTAGGCATGTGGGTGCCCTAAGCACAAATGCTTTGTGTGCCCCCATCCTGCCTCCCTCCAGCAAGCAATACTTATCTAACTATCCGTTTGAAAGCATATAATTTCAAAGTATAACCTACAGAATATGGGGCTGCTAGCATTAGTAGTTTTAGCAGTTTTTAGTAGTTTTTCAGTGTGTCTCAGTTTGGTTTATGGATTATATCCATGAAACAATATTTTAAAATAGAGCAAAAATAAAATGAACATTTTCTATATTAGCAAAAAGCAAGTATTATTAAAGTAAAAAACTGAGCAAAAATGTTGGAATCGCAACACTTAGAGGATGTTTGCACAGCTTTTTTAGTTTAAAAGAAATAAATAAATAAACAACAAACCTGAAATTGCAGCTCGGGCACAGCTCAGGTTTTTTATTTCATGGCTGTATTCAGGATGGTTGACAAAGAAAGATCAGGAAAGCTGGAACCAGCCTTTGGAAATGATAAAATAATTTTTCAGGTAGTATTTCATACATTTTTGTGATTTCTGATTTGTGTAATTAGGATGTAATAATAGTCTGAAATTGGAAAATCACAACATGGCTGCTAGCACTTAATTTGTTGCTAAGAAGCCTTCATGGTTGGAAATGCTAAATAAGCTGTTAAATACAACTGTGATCATCTCTAGTATGAACTATTTGAGAAGATGTCTGAGTTGTGGTAACATCACTTTTGAATATGCTCGCTAGCCAAGCCATGGCACTTGTCCATAAAACTCTCACAAACAAAAGTCATCTTGAGCTCAGAAATACCCAAAGGAGATGAGAAACAAGTTATTTGGGCAAGCAGAGGTAAAAATTCACTGCCAGTTTGAATTTGAATTATTATTGAATTTTACCAGTTAAAATTTGTTTATTTCAACTCTATGGATATTCAACATCTATTGCTGCCTGATCTTTCCACATTTCAATAAATTATATTTTATTGTTTTATATAAAACCAACCAATGTTTTTATTTATAAAAAGAAACTATAATTTTGCACAGTGTGTTTGACTATTTTCTGAGGTAGTATGAATACTGAATTATAAACATGCTTTGAGAGCGCTACAGGAGCCTAGCCTTCACAGAAGCACAGGCTGCAACAGAAGGGCATATGATCAGATAAAACTATAACATTTTACAGAAAACCTTCAGTTTAGCTAAAAATGGCTCAGGAAAAAATATGCAAAAAAACTATTATTGTCATAAGGAAACACCACAGTAAAGGTTAATCATTCAGGTATTTGATATAATTCCTAATCATTTCTGTCTAAAAAGCTTTAAAGGGTAACTCTTGAACCTCATTTTAGTGGGGGTGATTACCTCTCATTAATGCATCTTTAGTGTCAGAATGGGCCTTTGGTTGCCACTACAAGGTTAAGACACTTAAAGCAATAGGGAGTCCCTTGTGTTCCCACAATGATCATTGTATTGCTCCTTTGTTGGAATAACACAAAGATGAACATAATGAAAACCCAAATTGAGGCAACAGGGACGAAAGTAAGGTCATTTGAAGAGGGAATTGTGAGTAACCTTCGACATCTCCCTCTAATTTCCTTATTCCATATTCATCTTGTCTGACAATGTGCTTGCCTTGAGGACACATTGTTAAAACTTCTTGTGAACAGTACACACTTAATGTATGAGCAAGACACACAAAGAACATTTCTTTCACAAATACACACACAGACATCAACACTGAACCTAAAACAGCACTCAAACTGTGTTGTCAAGTTGTTAATTCAATTGGATTTTAATTAATTTCTATTATATGTACACTACCACTCAACATTTTATAATAATAAACTGAATTTTCCATGACAACACACACTTTTCCTTACTGCTTTGTGTCTATGATTAAATCTCCTGTGGTAGAAGGCTGAGATAAACACTTTGTACTTATATATAACTCATATAAGTTACTGACAGAGAGCTTAATGGCTTGAAAACAACTGCTTACTCTCCACTAGACACATATTTCACACAGTGCATCATGGGATGTATGAATATGGTGGGCATTTGCTTTGAGCTAGCATTAACGCTATACAACTAATTTCACTAATATTGAACAAGATAACATTTTTCTCTTACAAAGACACACTCTAGTTGTAAAAATACACATATTTGTATATGTAAACTCCTATTTTAGTGATTAGTAGTGTTTGTTGAGGTTGTTTATAGACTATCTTCTATTCTAGTATATAGAGTATACAATATTCCTATGTCTCATGATCCACTCTCTCACTGAAGACAGCCAGAGATACTTTCCTCTCCTCACTCTGCATTTTCTCTACACTCCTCAACCCTCCCCCACAACCCTTTTCCCTTATTTGTGAAGATGTTGTCACCTTCTTTGAGGAGAAGGTTGATAAGATTCGCCTCCTGTTCCTCCTGTCCTTCCTCTCTAACCTCAGTATCATTGACTCGGAAGTGGTTCAGATCATATTTAGAGATGTGGTCCTACCAGGTAACATAGACAGGTTCCACATTTGCTCCCTGCAGGCTCTCCACTGTTGTTCCACAAGGCTCAGTACTGGGTCATCTTCTTTTCTCACTTTACACTCATTCTCTTGGTGAAATAATTTCTTTTAATGGATTTTTATACCACTGTAATGCTAATGACACTCAACTGATGTTTTCCTTCCCTCCTACTGACACTCAGGTATCTAGCCACATCTCAGCATGTTTGGCTGACATCATTGCAATGGATGACAACCCACCATCTGAAGTTCAACACTAGGAAGACTGAGCTTCTATTCATTGCTGGATCGACTGGTTTGCATCTTGAAGTTCCATGGTTGTTCCCTCTGAAGAAGCAAAAAGCCTCGGTGTGATCCTGGATGACTAGTTAAATCATAGGTGTCAAACTCCAGTCCTTGAGGGCCAGTGTCCAACGCAGTTTAGTGATTTCTCTGCTCTGACACTGCAATTAAACCTGCTAATTATCTGCCGAGTTGGTGTGATTGATCAGGAAGATCACCAAACTGTGCAGGAATCCGACCCTCCAGGACTGGGGTTTGACACCCCTGAGTGAAAAATTTCTACTTATATTGCAAACTTCAACAATTTGTAACTCAGGAGGTCACCCAGGTGCTTGTCCAGTCTCCTGTCACCTCAAGACTTGACAACTGCAACTCGCTTCTGGCTGATCTTCCTATGTGAGCCATCAGGTAACTGCAGTTGACCCAGAATGCATCTGTTTGGGTGATCTTCAATCAAAGTTCTCTCACGTCACTCCACTGCTGTATTCACTTCACTGGCTTCCTGTAGCTGCTTGCATCAGATTCAAAACCCTGATGCTCGCCTACAAAGCAAGAAATAGATGTGGCTTTTCATAATAGATTTCATTTGCCAACATTTGCAGTGTACTTGTTGTGTACTTAACTTAAACTGAACTGAATTAACTTGTTTTTTATTTTTTATTTTATTGTTTTTTTATTATTATATTTGAGGCAAGTGTGTTTTGATTGAGGCAGTTAACACCATGTTCATTGGTGGATTATTTGATTCTAGTACTTGTTAGCTGCATTATTTAGTATAAAACTAAGGAAGCCAACTTCAGATTTTCTTAGATGATTGACTAATTTTTTTTTCACTTTAAGCCATAGTGGATGGTGAGTAGATGACAGTGTGAGGAGGTGGTGGCCAATGGAGGAATAAAAACGACAGATGTACCAGGCTTTTCCACCATGGCATCACTGTATAATCCTCTTGAGAGGGTGGGGGGGCACAGAGAGAAAGCAGAGTGAAAGGAGGTGGTTAGGAAGAGAAAACAAGTGTGTGTGTGTGTGAGAGTGAGAGAGAGAGAGAGAGAGAGAGAGAGAGAGAGAGAGAGAGAGAGAGAGAGAGAGAGAGAGAGAGAGAGAGAGAGACAGAGAGAGAGAGAGAGAGAGAGAGAGACAGAGAGAGAGAGAGAGAGAGAGAGAGAGAGAGAGATTATCAGTGTGCTTCATTAATAATCCCGAATGGATGAGGGCACGAAGCTCGCAAACTAGAATTGATGGAGATTGAATTGTCAGATGCTGAACTAAAAATTTTCCTGCATTGACAGTGAAACAATAAGAAGGACACTGAACAACTCAGGTAAAGCTAACATTTGTATTATGCAAAAGTATTAAAAACAGAAAGAAACCTGTGTCTTATGCAAATCGCAAGCACCCCTCAGACACTACTGAATTTTATTAAACATTACTATTGGCTATTAAACATTATGCTGTGGGCTGGTTTCCCGGACAGGGATTAAGCTTAGTCTTGGACTATATCTACTTTTCAATGGAAAATTGCCATTCAAAATGCTGTGTATTTCATGACAAGGCTTAATCCCCATCTGGGAAACTGTCTCTTTCATTTTTATTAAATATAGACAACACTTAAATCATATTTCCATATTTTTACACTTTTCTGAGATTCAGTTGATCAGACAAGACATTATCTTCCACGATTGAGTACACTAGTCACATTTATGAACATAATTTATGAGTAGTCAGTGTACAGCTTGTATATCAGTATAGATTTACTGTCGTCTGAACATAACACACAGCCATTAATGTCCAAATAGCTGCAACACAAGTGAGTACACCTCACAGTGAACATGTCCACATTGTGCCCAACTGTGTTGCTGTCCCTCCCTGGTGTCTCGTTAGAGTTACAAGGTTACAGGTGTGAATGGGGAGCAGGGCTGTTAAATTTGGTGCTTTGGGTACAATTCTCTCATACTTGCCACTGGATATTCATCATGGCACCTCATGGAATTTTTTGAGGATGTGAGAAATACAATTGCTCCACAAAGGTGGCCTATCCTATAAGATTGCTAACAGCCTGAAACTGACCTACAGCACAGTGGCCAAGGTCATACAGCGATTTTCCAGGACAGGTTCCTCTTGAAACAGACCTCACCAGGGTCGACCAAGTAGTTGGGGTGTCAGACAGCATTTGTGCTTAGCGCCGAACCTGCACTGTTTTATGTCAAATCCAAAGTCAGCACATTCATCTACCAGGACATTTTAGAGCACTTCATACTTTCATCTGCTGATTAGCTTTATGAAGATGCAGATTTCATTTATCCAGAAGGACTTGGCACCTGCCCACACTTCCAAAAGTATCAAGACCTATACCTGGTTTATAACCACAGTATCACTGTACTTGACTGGCCAGAAAACTCACCTGACCTAAACCCCACAGAGCATCTATGAGCTATTGTCAAGAAGATGATGAGAGACACCAGACCCAACTATGCAGACGAGCTGAAGGCCGCTATCAAAGCAACCTGGGCTTCTATAACACCTCAACAGTGCCACAGGCTGATCACCTCCATGCCACACCACACTGATGCAGTAATTCATACAAAGGGAACCCCGACCAAGTACTGAGTGTATATACTGTAAAAAATTTCAGTCAGCCAACATTTATGTATTAAACATCATTTTTTGAATTGGTCTTACATAATATTCCAATTTTTGAGATTTTGACTTTTGGGTTTGCATTGGCTATAGGTAATAATCATTAACATTAAAATAAATAAACATTTGAAATAGATACTTTGTGTGTAATGAATCTATATGAGTTTCACGTTTTGAATTTAATTACTCAAATAAATTAACTTTTTGATGATATTCAAATTTTTTGAGATGCACCTATACATTGAATGTCATAGCTATGGTACCAACACGGTATTTGTGTGTGTGTTAGAAGAAAACAGAGAAGTCAACACACTGACAACAAAGCAGGCTTTGTTTTTCTAAATATGAGTGTTTTTAAGCCTCCCAGTGTGAGGATTTCCTCCTGTTGCTTTAAGCTTTAAGGATGGGGGTGAAGTGCAGTGGAATTAAGGTAGTGAAAGTGTTCTTCTGTCTAAGCTCTAATCCTTATAAGAACAGTTCACCAAGCACTAATGTCCCAATGAATTAAAACCAGTGGGGTCAGCTAGCACAATCACTGATCACTGTAATGCTACTCAACTCCTATTTGAGTTGAAGGTGAAAGTGGAATTCTGACAGTTTTTTCAAAACATGTCTTTTGAGTTGTTATATGCAATGATGATAGTGGTGTATTGGTAAATCTTAAAAAAAAATATTGGGGATTATGTATCATAATGTCAAATGAATTTAGGTGGTCATTGAAGTGTATGGAACAATCACTGAAATGCAAAACACACTGGATGGACTGTTTATAGTCACTGGAGAGTTCAGTCATGCAGAAAGTGCTTCCTAAAATTTATCAGCATTTGGACTTTGCAATAAGAGGAACAAAGCTCCAGTGTCTTTACAGTATCTCTAATCTGACCAACAACCGCTCTGCACCCCGTTTGAACGAAACCGCCCCTTCACCAGAACTCTTCAAAAAATTCTTTAGCACAACCCACCCCTGAATGATAATATTTACACGTGCACACTGACGTAATTGGGGGAGGGGGACATGTCCCCTGCACTTTTTCAAAGGCATTTTGGTCCCCTGCAGTTTTTTTCCATTCAAAAACAAATGTCACGCTATATTAAATATAGTCGGTCGAGCACTAGGACCAAGCGGAAATCCAAGCTGCTCAGTCTGAAGCCTGTTTGCCTTTAGGCCACCCACAACCTCATCGACTGGCTCAGTTATTTCTTTTTAACACGTGATTGGCCGTCCTCGCTGTCACTCCTTCAAACACTGTCTGGACTTGTAAACAGGTGTTTTGCAAGTTGGCCAGCATTCAGCTGCCACTGTAAATTGTTAGCAGGTTGGTCGTTTGTTCTGCATGTATGACGTCAGCTAGACATATTTTAATATCAGAGGTTTTTAATATTACAACATTAACATTATAAATTTAATCTGTATCTGTGTGCGGTTACCAGTCTGTGATAAGCCATCCATTTACATGCCATAAGTTTAACTATTGTCAAAATAAATCAATTTCTGCTCATTTTTACTCAAAACTGAGGTATAATTTTGTGTAAATTAGGTCTGCTGACCATATTGTCCAAATATTTGTGGTAATGAGTGGGTGTGAAGTTGACTAAAAAGGTGATACACAGAACTGGGTGATAATTTTATTCTACATGCTTTTTAAAATATTTAATAATATTTAATAATGTATTAATATTTTAATGATTAATATTAATTTTACTTTATTAGTAATAATAGTATATTTTAAGTGACTATAAATTAATACATTTAATCATAACTTGTAGTGTATTATTTATTAATAATAAATAGTTTATGTTCAAGCACCATACCCCCCCACCACACACACACAACTGACTTCCACTCAACCCACAACTACTCAAACAACAATATTTACATGTGCCCCCCCCCTCCAAACTTACCTTCTGTATTTCTTTCAATCTGAAAAGACCGATGCTCAGACTGATGCTGACTCAAATGCCCAGGCTTTACAGAAAACCAAAGTTCATCACAAACTTAATTCTGTTCAATCAATCAATCAAATTTTGTTTATAAAGCGCTTTTTACAACTGATGTCACAAAGCAGTTGTGATTCTGTTCAGATTCTATAAAAAATATTGAAAGTTAAATACTTTTTGATTGTACAAAATTACCATTTTTAATAGTTTGTTCAAAATATTTGAACATTTGAACAAGAGTTCACTCCACTCTTTTCATTCACCCTATTCTGGATTAGTCTGAACTAGTACATGTGAATCAAGACTTTACACAGTAGAGTCAATAGATCTGGCTATTTCACAAGCTGCTGAAGGCTGCAATCCTCTTGGGAATAGTCATTTAAATGTGGATATATTCTGACCAACTCAGTGAGCATCTCTTCCTATCTGTCCATCTTGATACAATGTGGGCTAGTGACAAAGTAAACATACCGGCACTCTGATTATGGCAACACTTCAGAATGTAGAACGTCCAAGTTTCTGCCTCAGTGCACAATGTCTAAAACACTTTTCACCTAAATTGGCATTTACATTTCTGGCTACATTGATTGTGTGCCAGAATTTTTGTGAAATTGTATTGAAAATTTCTCCAGCTTCTCGAAGATGTTGGATATCAGGATTTAGGTTAGGCCTAGGTGATAAACCGAAAATTTACCGACACCGAAATTTATGACAATAACCGACGTCATTTTGCCCATGTCGGTATTTTCGGTGTCTTAAAAAAAAAATTAAAAGTCATTTTGTCGGTTACGTTCATGTTCCTTTAATAAGATGCTGCTCTCCGTGCTGTCTGTAGGGCAGCCTGTCGTCACGTGACTACAGGCTGCTCTACCAGTGCGGACCCTACGGAGAATGGTCTGACTACAGAGCTGCAGAGCCACGGATTTATGGCAGCAGTTTGACGCCAGTCAAAGCGCATGAGCGGTATTACATGTAAACTGTGAATGTTAAAGGAGGTCTGCGACGGTTATATGTGTTGCAATGCATATTTCCATACAAGATGGAAGATCGTTGCCGATATATGAGCGATGTGACATGCTGGAGGAAAAGATCACGAGGTGAGTGACGACACGAGTGACGCACTTCCGGTTCCTACAGTTTCGCGCGCTTAGCTTGTTAACGTTTAGCTGGTTTACGGCTGCTGCTCAAAACTTTTAGAAGTTCTTCTTTAAACGCTTATTGTTTATCTTTTCTACTGACACAACTCATTTAAT
>BRDA01001083.1:3478-25228 GCA_036984385.1 Crenuchus spilurus | reverse complement strand
TAAATACCCTTTTATGATTAGCTGGCAGGTGTGTGTTAATTCTATACAACAGGACACATATGAAGTAGATCTAGTTTAGTGGCCAGTATGTAGAAGAAATTTATAGGTGTGTGTAAGCAAAGGGTTTCAAGACACTTCCCTTTAACAGACGAGAATGTTGTGCAGCACAACACACATGGAATTCACTAAAAAAATGTTATGCTTACTACAAAATATCCAGAAATTACATCTACAAATTGTACATATAAAATTTGTTTTATTTCCATATTGATTACTGTTGTTTACAGTGCACAGTTACAAGAGTTATTGTACTTTTCCTTTGCTTCTATCTGTCTCATATTATCCCTTATTTTAGCTTCCTCAAAATGCCATTATGCAGAAATTTCATTATGTTGAATTGCACAAGACAAATAAATACACAGATAGTGTTTAAGGACTTTGTAAAGAAACACAAACTTATGAACATATGCAAACCCAGTGCCAGCCACTCCTGAGCATCTGTTTGGTGTGTTAGAACAACAGATCTCCATCTCAACTTAGAGGATCTGTTGTTGGTGTCACATACTTTTAGATGTTCGGTAGAGTCCATGTCTCATTGGGTCAAAGCTGTTTTGGAGGTACAGGGAGGACCACCAGCAATATGTTAATATTAGCCATATTATTATATTGGTCTTCAAGTAGGGGCTCGTTGTTGTAGCGGTAACTGGGTTAACTGTGTTTTCTTTCGCAGCCAAAGCTGAGCATGGCCAAATGCCGACGGAATGTTGAGAACTTTCTGGAGGCATGTAAAAAGCTTGGTGTGTCACAGGTGAGCTTGCACTTTCCTTTTTTTTTTACTTTTGAGTCAGCCAATCAACTCACCCTTTTGCTAGGATTCTTCCAATCACTTGTAACCCTGACTCTAGGAGGGTGAAGGCTATCACAGGCTTCCTCCAATGCATGTGAAGTAGGGCTGGGCGATAAACCAAAAATTTACAGATACCGAAATTTATGACAATAACCGACATCATTTTGCCCATGTCGGTTTTTTCAGTGTCTTAAAAAATGAAAAGAAAAGACGTTTTGTCTTTTTTGTCGGCTACGTTCATGTTCCTTTAAGACGCTGCTCTCCGTGCTGTCTGTCATGTGACTACAGGCTGCCCTACCAGTGCAGGCCCTATAAGAAATGGTCTGACTGCAGAGCCGCAGAGCCACGGATTTACAGCAGCAGTTTTGAGCCAGTGCAGCGCATACGCAGTAAACACATGTAAACTGCAAATGTTAAAGGAGGTTTGCGACGGTTATATGTGCTGCAATGCATATTTCCATACAAGAAGGAAGATTGTTGCCGATATATGAGAAATGTTACACATGCTGCGACAAATAACATTACCCGTCTTGCTCCATAGAGTATTATAAACCAACAACAGCCAGTAAACTTAGGAGTCATCTCAAACTACATTTTAACCGAGTAGTCCAACATGAAGGTAAGTCAGTTAACACAACAGTAACAGTCTTTTGACACAACAATACAACATAGGCTGTACAATAAGTCACACAATATCTAACATATAATAGTTATCTACAATGCTGAACATGCCATAGCTGTATATAATTATATAAATATCAGACTAATTATATAAATATTAGACTAATTATATAAATATCAGACTAATTATATAAATATCATACTAATAATATAAATATCAGACTAATTATATAAATATCAGATTTTGTAAACTGCACGTATGATTAAGCCTCAAATTACTTTTAAAACAGTTTACTCAACAAGGTTTATATACCTTGTCATTTGAGGCTTAATCATATTTATATAATTACAAACCGGATTCCAAAAAAGTTGGGACACTAAACAAATTGTGAATAAAAACTGAATGCAATGATGTGGAGATGGCAAACGTCAATATTTTATTCATAATAGAACATAGATGACAGATCAAAAGTTTAATCTGAGTAAATGTAACATTTTAAAGGAGAAATATGTTGATTCAAAATTTCAGTGTCAACAAATCCCAAAAAAGTTGGGACAAGTAACATTGAGTGGCTGGAAAAAGGAAATTGAGCATATAGCGAACAGCTGGAAGACCAATTAACACTAATTAGGTCAATTGACAACATGATTGGGTATAAAAAGAGCTTCTCAGAGTGTCAGTGTCTCTCTGAAGCCAAGATGGTAAGAGGATCACCAATTCCACTATTGTTGCGCAGAAATACCAGAATGGTGTTACCCAGCGTAAAATAGCAAAGACTTTTAAGTTATCATCATCAACCATGCATAACATCATCAAAAGATTCAGAGAATCTGGAACAATCGCTGTGCGTAAGGGTCAAGGCAGTAAAACTCTACTGGATGCTCGTAATCTCCGGGCCCTTAAACGTCACTGCACCTCAAACAGGAATGCCACTGTCAAGGAAATAACAGAATGGGCTCAGGAATACTTCCAGAAAGCATTGTCAGTGAACAGAATCCACCGTGCCATCCGCCGTTGCCAGCTGAAACTCTACAGTGCAAAGAGGAAGCCATTTCTAAGCAAGCTCCACAAGCTCAGATGTTTGCACTGGGCCAGGGGTCTTTTAAAATGGAGTGTGGCAAAATGGAAGACTGTTCTGTGGTCAGATGAGTCACGATTTGAAGTTCTTTATGGAACACTGGGACGCTATGTCATCCGGACCAGAGAGGACAAGCATAACCCAAGTTGTTATCAACGCTTCGTTCAGAAACCTGCATCACTGATGGTATGGGTTTGCATGAGTGCTTGTGGCATGGGCAGCTTGCATGTCTGGAAAGGCACCATTAATGCAGAGAACTATGTTCAGGTTCTAGAACAACATATTCTCCAATCTAGACGTCATTTCTTTCAGGGAAGACCCTGCATTTTTCAGCAAGATAATGCCAGACCACAATCTGCAGCAATCACAACATCATGGCTACGTAGGAGAAGGATCCGGGTACTGAAATGGCCGGCCTGCAGTCCAGATCTTTCACCTATAGAGAACATTTGGCGCATCATAAAGAGGAAGGTGCGACAAAGAAGGCCCAAGACGATTGAACAGTTAAAAGCCTGTATTAGACATGAATGGGAGCGCATTCCTATTTCTAAACTTGAGAAACTGGTCTCCTCTGTCCCCAGACATCTGTTGAGTGTTGTAAGAAGAAGGGGGGGATGCCACACAGTGGTAAAAATGGCCTTGTCCCAACTTTTTTGGGATTTGTTGACGCCATGAAATTTTGAAACAACATATTTTTCCCTTAAAATGATACATTCTCTCAGTTTAAACTTTTGATCTGTGATTTGTGTTCTATTCTGAATAAAATATTAGATGTTGGCACCTCCACATCATTGCATTCAGTTTTTATTCACAATTTGTTTAGTGTCCCAACTTTTTTGGAATCCGGTTTGTATATACATCTTTAGATATTGTACAATTTGTGTCGTACTGTTGTGTCAAAAGCCGGTTACTGTCATTTCTAAGCCTTTCAGAGACCTACAATTATTTTTATGGCTTCACACTTTATAGAATTTATTTTCTCATGTTTCAGGATACACTGTTCACTGATGTGGCTTAGGGTGCAGGGCATAACTCCATTAGCACTGCAAATACTGTCAGTCAATAGTGCTGCGTAAAGAAGACTTTGAAAACCATTGATTGACTAAACATACAACTACAACACCTGTGTCAAAGCCATGTTCTACAAGTCCCAAGCTGTGCCCACCTAGTGCTAAGCCATGCACACCCAGTACCAAGCCATGCCCATCCAGTGTAAAGCTGCATGCACCCAGTGCAGATCTGTGCCCACCCAGTGCCAAGTCATGTCCACTCAGGGCAGAAGAAGACCTGGGAATTTATGTGCTCAAAAGAAGTTCAAAGTTCTTATGAACAGATGCAACATCAGAAAGCATATTGACCATAAACATACAAGCCAGAAGCTTTTTGATGTAAATTCTAAATATCACCTCAGGAGTGAGTGTATTGATGAGGTTAATGGTGTCTTTTCTGTTCAAGACATTTTCTTCATTTATTTATGTTTTAAAGTTAAATAATGTGGTAATAAAAAGGGAATTGTACCATCAATATAACTGGCTGTGAAGTATTTATGATGGCCTAACACATTCTTTATTTTTAGGGTGTGTGTGTATTAGTATTATCGTCCATTTATCGTTATCGAGGTGAACTGCTCAATATATCGCAATATTGATTTTAGTCCATATCGTCACAGCCCTAATGTGAAGTTAGTCACCATCTCTTTTCAAGCTGTTATTGGTACGTCGTCGCTGAGCTGCCAACGTGCTTGGAGGAAAGCTCAGGATCACCAGCTCTGATACATCAGCTAACAGACACCTGAGCCAGCAGACATTACTTAGAAGTGCTGGGGAGAGAGTGTAGGGTGACCAGATGTCCCGCTTTGTGCGGGACAGTCACGCATTTTCAGTACTTTTCACGCGTCCTGCAAATTGAGACGTTGTCCCGCATTGTTACTGATAGTCAGACTGCAGTGTTTTATAATCTGGCATTTCTCAGACGGCTGTGTGGGGAAAGCAGTGAGGGCTGTCATCCGGAGACGGGGCGGGCTGTTTGATCATTTCAACCGCGGACGCAGGTTAAGGGCGCCCACCAACAGAAACCAATCAGTTCAGAACAGCGCCGGTATTGTGCCGAATTCTGACTCCCCGCCAGAATCCGACTCCCCTTTGCGTGCATGCGCATCACACAGCGGTGTGAGCAGAGCGAATCGCACTCTGTGTTTCTGTGTTTCTGTGTAGCACTAGTTGTGTTATAGTTAACAAACGGAAGTCCTAAATAAATCCATGTTATTAGAACGATGTTAAAACAAAAGACACAACCGAGATTCTGCTACAGCTCCTAACATCATCTCGTGTTATTGGTCTAAATTCTGTGATTCACATCTTTTCAGAAGAAATAATGACACTGTACACTTAATACACTGTACATCTTAATGTTCTCTGACCCAGAGCTGAGTTATAAACACATCAGGTGTGCTTACAGAGTTGTGTTACACACACATTATATTATAACAACCAGACCGGAGACACCTGCACTGCAAAAACAAGCTGAATAATCACAGCTCATATTTACACACAATGTTTAAGCTTTGATTGGTCAAATGTCTTAGTCTATAGATTAAATGCTCAAATCCCTACTTTTATAAAATCAGCAGAGTTAAAGGTGCATATTTTTGTGTAATTAAATGAAAAATAAGCTTCTTGCAGGTTTTTGACGTGGTGCTGGCTGACCAGTGGACCAGTGTTCAAAACAACATTTTTGCTTGTTTAAGTGAGCTGTTTTTCTGTGCTGTTCTAACAGGCTCCACACAGAATTATGTGTAAGTGGGGTGTAAAACCCCACATATGTCAAATGTCTAGGTGTGTAGATGTTACCCTCAAAAGCATTTTATTGTAGCTTCTTCATAGGGGATTTTTTTGGGGAAGTATGATTTTGGCAATACTATTATTACAAAATGCCGAAAAGAATGTTTTACACATGTACATAATACACATAATACCATTTTGTGGTACATTGTTTTGGTCTATGACTTAAAATCTCAATAAAATACATTTAAGTTTGTAGTTGTAAGGTGACAAAATGTGAAAAAGTTCAAGGGGTGTGTAAACTTTTGAGCATGACTGTGTGTGTATATATATATATATATATATATATATATATATATATATATATATATATATACACACACATGTTTATTTGCAGTGTGCTAGGTGCCAAGTTATTTTAGTCTACTTCGATGCATTGGTGTCCCACATTGTCCCACACAAACATAGTCTTTTTTCCACATCCGGTGAATTGGAATCTGGTCACCCTAAGAGAGTGCCATCTATCCACCCCGAGAGAGCACAACCAAACCTTCTCTCTCATGCCCTGGCTGTTGATGGCAAGCAGTATGACCAGGATTTAACTACATTAAATCTGACACCGTTCTATCTACACCAAACCACCATAACATTAACACAACCTCCTTGTATCTACACTCATTGTCCATTTTAGCTCCACTTACCATAAATATGCACTTTGTACAGACTGTAGTCCATGTGTTTGGCTGTATACTTTGTTTCACCCTGTTCTTCAAGTGTTAGAACTCCCAGAGAGCAGGTATTATTTGGGTGGAACATTCTCAGCATGGCAGTGACACTCATGTGGTGGTGGTGTGTCAGTGTGTGTTGTACTGGTACGTGTGGATCAGACCTAGAAGAGCTGCGGGACACTGTCCACACTCTTAGACACACCTACCTTGTACATTTAAAGAGAGACAATAGCTCATCTGTTGCTTTGTGTTTGTATTTTGTCCTTCATTGTTGTCACAGGATGCTGCTGGCTGGTTGGTGGTCACCATGTTTATGTTTAAATACTTCAGCAGCTCTGTTGTGTCACTGACTAATCACCAAATACTTGTGCATGCAGGTTACATGTAGAAATAATAAAACTAAACACAACCCGTCATTCCATGAAGCTGATTACAATCAGCAGACATCACCTCACCAACAGGTGTTTCCCCACAGTTTACTTAGAACAGGAGAAAAATAAGGCAGATGTGTTTTTGTTACTGATCAATTCTGCGGAAGTTTTTACTATAGCAGTCACTGTAGGATAGGCTTCTATAGGATCTTTTGTCTGTATCATGTGTTCTATTATTTCACTTCCTAAATCATATTTTGGAACCACAGGCTACATGTGGTAGCATGTCAGTGCTTTTATGGCCTAAATGTATCAAAATGATGTTGATATGATAACTTGTGTTTGGTGTACAAATTTTGCTTCCTCAGATAAGCGCAGTTTGTTTGTGTTACAATACATCATCTAAGCTTTTCTTTAACCACATCCATATCTCAATGAAGGTCTCACAGATTGTTGGGTGTGGTTTAGAACACCTGTGAGCTTTAAAATAATACAAACTTGTATAGCTGAATGCTGCGTCAACCATATTTCATGGCCATTGTGTTCTGAAATACTTCACAAGGTGGTCTTCAGAGGCTTAAACTTAGGTTTTTGTTCAGGATTCTATTCTGTACAAGGACTAGACAAGCTGTATGGGCATTTGTACTTCCGTGTCAGTTATGCATGCAAGTTTGGACATATAGTGTATTTTATGATCTGTTTTCATATTGCATTGTTTTGTAATATATTACCAAGGCTGGTGTGGAGTTGATGATGATTAACAATCCATATATTGTGCCTTCCTTGCTTCAACTCTGTTTGTCTTCTCCACAGGATAAATTATGTTTGCCTCATCATATTCTGGAAGAACGTGGTTTGGTGAAAGTCGGCGTCACCGTTCAAGCCTTGTTGGACTTGCCATCTTCTAGACCCACTCAGCTGTCCACCATGTAGCATTGTGGAAAAATCAAGTAAAACCCAAGGATAAAGCCCTCAAAGCAGGATTGGCAGGCCTTCCCTAGCATCTTGCGTCCTGCTGTTCCTCCCTCTTACCCTGAACATCCAGTGAACCCAAGAGAGCTTTAAAGCCTTCTCTCAGCAGATGAACCTTCACCTGCTACCCTTTTAAACTGACATGGTGCTAGTGCTATTTCAGAGCTGTTGCCTAAACTCAGATTCTTGTTCAATTAAAAAAACCTGAGACCAGACAACTAGACCTGGGCAATAAGGCGATGATGTCATGATGTATGTATCATTATAAATATTGTATGGCCATGTTCTTGTCAGTACATAACCCCACATTCCCTGTAATGTCAGAAAATAGTTATTTTGGGGGGTTTTAAGTATGTACAGCACCTGCATATGGGTATCTTCGTGTTTCAGTCTAAAATTTTTTCTAGCACGGCGCACTAGTAGCATGCAATTTTGCTTTACATTGTGTCTTTACTGTACTGTGACAAGAGGAAATGTGCACCAAAGCAGGATACACAATGTTCAAAACTCAATTTTCAAATATTACGGTGCTCATATAATATGTGATTTTTTATTTAATCAGGTAATGTTGATAAATACATGCTGTGAGGGGTGTATAATTAATTATCCTTATGTTTAAATATCACCCAGGCCTGCAATGTAGCAGTAACCACATAGGGTGGTGAGGTTGATTTTGCCACCATTATAGGAGCAGCACTGGTACCTTGTCAGTGGTGAAAGGGTTTAGCAGGAGGTCTGCAATGTCCTAGACTCGTTCCAGTAGCATCTATGCTACAGAGAGACTGCATGGACTCTCCTTCATTTCATATCTTCTATTGAGGAGAGAGATGGAGGTAAACACATGATCTAGTCTGGTTTACTTCTCTCATTGTCTCACTCTTTCTCCATTTCTCTCACACTCTACTGGACCAGTGAGCCCATAAGGGGTGAGGGCAGGAAGACATCCGCCAGCTGATTGGCTGAAAAGGAAAAGTGGGCAGGGTTTGTCACAGGATGCAATGCGCCCTTCTCCTGCATGAAGCCAATAATAGCTCCACCAACAGCTCATGCCTTCTCACTTCCCACACCATGCGCCTCATATGCATTCAGGTGTTTGAGAGTTGCGTGTACATTTTGTAAAGTATGGCTCACTTAGGGCGATTTCTTGATTCACACTTATGACAAGGCCTTGAGCCAGCTCTGCCAACAAAGTGCAGAACAGACCAGAAGGTTCCGAAACTCATATTTGGTGCTCAGCCCCCATAGAGCAGCCAGTTGTGTAGCAATGCACATTGAGAAACAGTGGTCCTCACAGGCTCATTTGTCTCCAACAATGTTAATATAGCCTCCAACATGCTCTATAAGGTCCAGCTGTGTAGTTTAAAGGTTGAGTACCTTCACTTTTTCAGGAGAACGGAGCAGATTTGTAACTTTTTTTCAGTAGAATCAGGTCAGGATGAGCAGTGATGATGCAACTCGGTACAAATCAAATAATCTGCACAACTATGTTCCTTAGCTAAAGGTAAAGACTGTAAAGGGGCTGACTGAACCGTCCCATAACTTTTTTCTGTAGGAGTATCCAGTAGCTCCATTGAAAACAGTGTCAACTGGACAAGATCATCTTCAGGGTTAGAAGGAAGGTGTGAGGAATGTAGGAACCAGGAATCTGTAGCCACTGTTGGATCCAAGGAGTCGCTGCAACTAGAAATGGACTGGAAGCAAAATTTAATCCCAGACTTTTTGTTTAAGCCAGCCTTGCCAGTCCTCGTTGGACCGACATCTGTTCTGAACTTTTCCAGAAGAGATGGCTAGTCCTCCATAATTTAATTTAACTTTATTTACAATATTTGATTTATAATAATTTGGTGCTACATAAGACACGGCTGGTTATACTGCCTGTTCGTATATTGTGCCACATTATTCTGAATCTACTTTTATTCTAATCACATGATTTTGTGTCACTTAAGTCACTTTTTACATTTAGATTCATGTGACACTGGTGTTTCAGCCCATATAGACCCATAAGCTGTGTCCCAGGATAGGGGCTGCATCGTTCAAAGGCTGTGTAGACCAAGTAAAAGTAGGATGGCCATATTTGAAAGACAAACAGGCTCATTGTCAAATCCAGCCATTGTAGAATGCAGTCTCTGAATTGAGACATACATAGAGCACATGGCCTCAACGTCCTACATGTACAACTTTTGTTGATCCTGTACACATTACTGAATCTGACATTTTGGAAAAAACCTATGCTGGGGTAACGGTACATTAAGCATTTGTTGACGCACTGTAAGGTAGTTTACTTTGCTGGCATACAACTGCATTGAATGCTACCTGCAGGTACCTACATTGTGGTGGTAATGTACTGAAAATGTGCACTCAGTCATATGCAACAGCTTGGACACCCCAGTCAAGTTACATACAGTGAGGAAAATAAGTATTTGAACACCCTGAGAATTTGCCAATTCTCCCACTTAGAAATCATGGAGGGGTCTGAAATTTTCTATTGTTATATATTTCTATATATAACAGTTTTAATGCAGTTTTTATTTATTAGCTGAATCTTAAGAATATGGAGAAAAAACATCAAATTGAACATTTTCATCTCCTAGTAATTTGTAGTGTTTTTTCAGGTTGTTAATTCAGCCGATAATGTTAAAGGAACCATATGAAAACTTTCTCTGGACATTTAAACTATTAATCTGAAGATTAGGGACATTTAAATTATGCTAACCTAAAGGGGAACCTTGATGAACCTTGCAGCAGCTAGGAAAATTCTGGGTGACTGCAAACTTTTAGTATATAAGTTGTACATTGCTCACCATGGCAAGTGATGTAAACCCACATGAACATTTCAAAAGGCACCTAATGACAGGTGATGCCACATAGCTTAATGAACAGTCCTACAGTATTTAAACATTTACCAAATATTTGTTTTCATATTTTAAGATTCAACAAATAAACAGAAATGTGTATTGAAATTTGTAGACATGCAATGGTAAGGTATATCCAGGCTTTTCAGTGTGACTGAGTGCACGTTCTCAGGTGACCACCATAACGGAGGTGTCTGCTGGTACCCCTATGTCAGCTATCAGTGTAGTTTTATAATGTCATTCTCACATGAGCATAACAATCAAGATCACAGTACCTCCCAGCAAACAGTTATAGAAACAGGCACTGTACATGATTTTGGAGAACGACTTGATATTTGAACTCAGGGGCAAAACCACACCCCTCCCTTCAGTGCTTCTTCAGAAGCTCCGCCCTCAAAATTAATGTGCGTTCATTACCAAGATACCGACACTGGTCTTGCTAACCAAAAGAATTATAGACCCGGAGCTTGTCACATCACTGGAGGAAAAGCCATGCCCCCTCATTGGGGAAAATATTCCGCGAGGCTTAAATAGAAATGAATGGGAAAATGCAGGCCACTGTTTCTGCCTATTTCGAGAAAAGCTCAGATATATACACAAACTAAACATGATTGGACTACCTCAGTGTCCTGTCTCTGTCTCAAAAATGTCCCCATGTAGTGGCCGGCCATCCTTTATTTTGCCCAGGTTGGCTAAACTAGTTAACATTTAGTCATAAACCACTAAAGGTAGTCCATGTAAACACTGAGAGTGTTTTTTTTAATTATTAAATAACTAATACAAAATGTTAAATTTCCATAAACACTTTTTGTCTGGATAACCATAGAATAACCTAATACGATCTGTTATGGAAACCAATAACAAATGTTCCCAGAACATTCTGGTAACCATAAGTTGTTTTTTGGTTCTGTGTTTCACTGCCTTTACATTTTGTGCAGGTTAATAGAAAGTCATGTTGATTCAGTTCCATTTTGTTTGATATCAAACGGCACGGCTTGTCTTCTGTGGTTTATTTTCCTGAATTGATCTTTTTGTATTTGTTATTTTTATGTACATCTACATACATTGTGAAATCTATTATTCTGTTCCACAGTGTAGACAGTTTGTATAATCATTGACCAGTGATGTGACTGCCAACCACTCTTGACTTCTATTTGTGAAGAGAGCTTTCAAAAATGTATTTATGTATTTATTGTATATTTATTCTTTTTTGTATTGGGGGTGTTAGACCACCAGAAATGTTCATAAGTTAACACTCACTGTCTGCTAATATACAACATGGATTTTTAACATATACATTTTTGTGCATGTATGTAAGTTATAAGTGTAATATTACGCATTAAATGGAAACAAGACAAGGTTACACAGGTTTTAAAGGTGCCCAAGAATGGAAGTAATGAGACATACGACTGACATTCTATGAACCTTAAATTCTGTGGCCTCCTTCAAAATTCTACATGAACAATAAAGGGAGGTAAAACAGGCTAATTACAAAATCCTAGATTTTGACATCATATTCCTGACTCTGCCTCAAAATTTTACATACACGAGCCTTTACAGTTTAACCTTCACGCAAGGTCTGGCAAACAATGTCTATCAGACTGTCAGTTAAGTTCATAAATCACCTCTCTCCTACACTTCTCTACCATACTGTGCACTTATTCTCTTTCCCTTTGTTTTCAAGAGAAGCTGTTTCATTTCCCACCTGTTTTCCAGCACAGAACTGTCAAAAAAGTATGGGAAAAACAGAACAAGAATCAACTCCCTGTGGATGCTCAGAAACCTTAAAAAATAAAGACTTTAGAGATTTTATTTCAGATATTTTTCTGGCAGATTATCATAAATGATCTTCCTCTTCTCTGCTCTCAAGTTTTTCTCAACTCTCTGTTCACTCTCTCAGAAAGGCTTCATTTTCCACCCATTTTCTGGCATCAATCATCATCATTGTAAACAGCCAGTCAAAGCAGAGCTCACGTTATTCAGGAGCTCCCCATAAAATAAAAAATAGCTCGTTTTGGGAAGATGTAGAATCATGGGGTTCTCTGACCAAAGTCACATACCTTATATGTAGACATCTGAGAGCAGTTTAAATTGAGCAGAATGAACTGAAAAAAATACATTTTAGCCCTTTTAATAGTAATGTCATCATTTTACTGTTATTGTAAACACTTTGAGTGCTAACAGTATTGCCAAATACATGTCAACTGAGCCACAACGTGTTCATGGCTCATTGCAAATGGTTATGCATTTCAAATCTCACTTTCGTTACCTCGGAAGCAAATGTCAGACCACATCTGTTGGCGCTTTTATGATGAATTGCATGTAAATGAAGGCTTATGCAAATGTTGGTGCACCCCTTGTTAACCTTGTAACAGTCCAGATAAGATTATGTAACAGTCCTTTTCTGTCATGCACATAAATATTTCTTGACTAAATTAAGAGCTTTTAGATTTTCAGTCTCCAAATTTATATATACATTCTTGAAGAAGTGTAAGTGTTGAAAATATGCAGAAAATATTTTGTGCCCTGTTGAGCTGATGAACTGGCGTCAGTTGACTGGGGGTGCCCAAACATTTGCATAAAAATGTAGGTTTTTATTTCAGTACTTCGGCATTTATAATTTTTTTTATACACATTTTTTTAATCTGAGTTAGAGTCAACACTGTAGATATGTTATGTTAAGTTTGGATCATTCCAAAAAGTCCTGATGACTAAATCTACTGTTCAGGCATTAGTTATGCAATGCACTAGGTGGGGCCAACAATGTTGCACATTTTGAACTTAGTCCAAGAAGACATAACATGAGGTCTGCGGGTAGAATTTTAAATACAGTACAACTTTGAACTTGATGTGCCAAATATGTGTTAATCACCATGTAGAAAAGGTTCATTCTAATTTCATTTGTAGTGCAAATTCTCAGTTCTCATTTTAAGGGGGTGGGAGTTTGTTGTTATTGTTTTGTTCTGCTTGCAGATACATGGAGACTGAGTTTGTCACCTCTGTACAAGAACTAGCATGTATAAGCCTTGTTTGCTTCCCCTTTTTTCTGTGGAAAAGTGACTAACAGGCAGTTTTTGAGACCACACCCAAAATGATTGGGTTGACAAAGAGGTATTGAGTATAACACTCTATAGGACAGGCAGGTAGCCAAAAGGAAACCAGGCATCTCCATGTTGTCCACTCACTTAAGGCTGAGTCATGTTCAATGTACTGTTTATGATCAAATCTTTCAGAAGGTCCAGTATTGAACAGTCATCTCCAATCCATGCCAAACAGTTTTGATTTGCTACTAGTATCATTCCGTGCTAGTTAGGAAATCCAGCTCTAGACTGTCATTTTGCCTTGTTGGGTTCACAAACATTCTCCTGACTTGTTTTAGACATCAATTTATGATTCCTTAATGTAGCTGTTTGCATTTTTCTTCACACTGAAGTCATTTTCTGAAGAAACAGGATCACTACATTGTAAGTCAATCAAACCTTTGTAGCTTAACTCACATGAGAAACATTGAAAACACTGTGTCCTAACAGGCAGCAATGGGAGCATTCATGACTCAGTCATGAGCATTGACTTTAATGCCACTATTTTGTTACCCTAACAAGTACAGTTTACATTCTGATCTTCACCTTTTCGGTTGTGATGTTGCAAAATAACTGTACTAATGCTAAAATATCACATATCATCTTTCATGTCATTAATTTTGGAAGTCAGCACTTTGTTTTGCTTACAGACATTTCAGCATATCAGAGAGCTGTATGGGTGGTCCTAGAAGTGTTAGTTTCTCTGAGAATTGAGAACAATCAAAGACAAATGTGAGAATGAGATGTTTTAAATCTGAATTCTTTGTTTCAAGCTAAATTGTGAGAATAAGGTTCAGAAGTTCTGTGGAGATGTTTGGAGATCTATAGAGGAGTTATTTGTGTCAGATAACTAACTTGGCTGAAATGAGGATGTGTAATTGTGGACTGAGAGAAGTTTTAGGGTTCCTCGGTGCTGCGATTTGAGTGAGAACATACCGCCTTACTATAAGCTAAAGCTAAGCCATGGTAGCTCCACTCTGAAGTGTTTTGGTGGAACTGCACTATGCTAAAGTTTAAGCTACAAAGATAACGTGGACTGAGTTCTTCAGAACTGGACTGTGGTGGTCATGTTTTGTTTTTTTTTCTTCCCATAATCGTCAGTAATATATATAATAATAGGTATTATAACAGTTATTTTGTACAATTAATGTTTACCATATTTTGGGTGTAGTTAATTTACCAAAAAAAAAGACAAGACACACAGGAAACATTTTAAGATGAGTTTAACTGCTAGCACTATTATGTTCATATTGTCAAAAAATATCATATATGATAGGATCATCACCAATTCTTTTGGCTACGATAATTGTGAAAATCTGATAACAGCCCTGGTTTCCAGTGTAGCCGTTGGACTTGTTGGAATGGTTCAGAGATTCAGCATTTTACTTTTGATTTCACCATTGATTGGTCATTTTACATATCATTTAGGTTTTACTTTAACATAGAGCCGTGGACTCTCCTGCAGTCAAGAACAGAGTTCAGTGCTGCACATCTGCGCAGGTGGATGTTTTTGTATGATACAAGATCTTGATTGCATGTCTGGATTCTTTTGTGATCAACTCACCATTCTTGTACATAAACTCTGTATAAAAAGTATTTGAACCTTTCTTATAAAAAAGGCTGTTGACAAAAGATGAAATGAAAGATAATGACAGACAAGATCAAATAAAACAACCTTTTTCCAGTTACGTGTCTCTGTCCTGTTTTTACTCTGTCTGATTGGTGGATCCAGTGAATAATTTCTTTAAGCAGTTATTTTCCGGAGATATGACCTCATGTACAAAGAATGTCAAGTGTTCACAGCTTATCTTTCAACAACTATATTTTGTTAATTTACTGGAACACTGTTTTTTTGCTGAAGTTCCAAGTGATTGAGGTTCAGATTTCCATCAAATGTCTTTCTTTCGGCAGAGGTTTTATGGAGGGAATGTTAGCTCAGGTTTGGTGTCTCTCACAAGTTGTTGACAGTGAATGTATAGACTTTAGTACAGCTGTTTACTCTCCATTGTAAGAACATATTTTGCACAAGATGGGATGTAGGAATATTGTGAATACACCAGAAGAGGAATATCTGTCCATAAACAAACACTATTAATCCTGAGAATGAGCTATTTGTCCATAAACAACATCATTAAACATCTCTAAACATTAGAATATGAGATATTAGTTCATCAACAAACAGTAGGAGATATTAATTCATAAATGATCTCGGTAAACACTATTCATGCCTGCAATCATATTCTGCAATCACAGCTAAAATACTGTATTGACTATGAATTAATTGTAACAGGTCTACTGTGTCTGAACCTGCATTGGTTTTGCAGGAACTTGACTGGTAGACACTGTCTTTGCATGTGTAGTAGACAGCTCATGACAAAAATAATGAGCACATTTATACATAATGACCTGGCCTTTCAACTCCACGCCTCCACTGGGTCTTGCAAAATTCTGTCACCTAATGACCCCAGCAGGGTCACCGTATCCTTTACTCTGGTTCTTGCTAACATCACATTTTTGACAGGGTCGCCTACATTCTAGGGAATGTTTTCCTCTCAGTTCTCTGGAAAATTTAAAGTTCGAGTCTTCGAGGTTATGGGAAGGAAGGAAATCCAAGCAGAGAACATAACTAGAATAGTGGAAGTCATGTTTGCATTCCACCACTAACACTGGCAAGCACTTCTGTGATGTTTTCCTGAATTTCCTGCAGTTATTATCTCAATGTTCTTCTAGCAGGAAGCTGAGAACTTGAATAGACAATTGATTGTGCGGGAGGCCAAGATAAGCATTTAAAAGTTTGTGGACACCTCTTATAATGAATGCATTCAGCTACTTTAAGTTGACACAGACAGATTGTCTAGATCCTGCAGAGAAGAACTGCCAATAGAATATAAAATGTTGGCACCATGTCTAATGCCAGGTGAGCATTAGCCCCCCTGCATTGAGCTGTGGAGCAGTGGAACTGTGTCCCATGCAATACTTTTGGGATGAGTTGGGGATGAGGTGGTGACATCCTAACATCACTAAAGCTCTTGCAGCTCAATGTAATCAAGTCCTCACAGCAATGCTAGTAGAAAGCCTTGGATAGCAGAAACAGTCCAACTCATCTCTTTTTAATATATATGAATGAGCAGGTGTCCCAATATTTGTTCAGGGTGAGAACTGGCTGAGTTTGAATCAAGACTCCTGAGCACGTGAGACAAGAGATATGCAAAGTCATTCTCAGGAAAGCAGCAGGTCTCATCTGATCTCACTGTGGTCAGGAGAAACTGAGATGTTATGGTAATTGCCCTCTTGGGCTTTCTGTTCCAGTGGGACAAAACCTGCTGAGGGTCCACTACCCAAATAATATTTGGAAAGCTTTGTGCATGACTTTGCTTGGCAACTCAAAATATGTGACTAAGCAGGAGGAGCCGAGTGTGCTGAACAAAACCTGATTGTTGGCTGAAATCCTCACTCAGAAGAGTTGACGGGGCGGTACACACACACTGGAAGCATCCCTAGAGAGGAACATCTCATCTCCCCATTCAGGAAAACTTCAGTGAGTATTTCATTCAATCGTTCTTATGTCCTCATTACGTGGATGTATTCATTTTGTTTTTGGTAACACAGCTTTTTTGTTTGTAGATTTGCATTTAATTTTTTAATAATTATTCATTGGTCACTGTTAGTTACTCTTTACCCTTAAACTAAACCCAAACCTTGTCTTAACCCTATTCATGTTCCTGTCTCTAATACTGGTCTTAAACCTAACCTCTAAAATGTTTCTCCTAACCCCACATCATAACCTTCCCCTTAACTCAAAACTTAAACCAAACCTTGTTTTAACTTTAATGCTAGTCTTAAGTCTAAACTGTAATCATTCCTTCAGAAACCTAAATCTGTTCCTATGTCCAATGCTGGTCTTAACTCTAAGCCCTCAGTCTTCTCCTCAACTGTTAGCTGGGTGTAATAGCTTGTTATAATAATAATAATAATAATAATAATAATAATAATAATAATAATAATAATAATAATGTAAACTATTATCTGTATAAATGTAACTATTATTTTATTTTCACATTGTAAATTCTCTCAACACTTGTGTGAAGGGTGATCTATAGAAAGATTACACTGAAAGAAGTGTAAACACATTGTTTGAATGACAGTCCTGTGAAAAACCGTGATCCTGCATTTGATGAGTTTCTCCTGCATTTGAACAGATACTTCTTTATGTTCTTGCTGAAAAGCTTTGTGTGAGGAACATTGCTCAAAACTTTCTTGACATGTTGTCATTGTATGTACAGAGTGAGCATTGTTGAAAACTGGCTGTAAGTTCATTGGCTTTGTATGTCTGTTGAAACTTAATACTGTGATGAATTCATTCAGTGTGAACCAAACCCAGAGGATATCTCAGCACTTTCTCCCAGATAACACATGAGACACAAATGAAACTTCAGATCTATCTTTGATCTGCTACTTGATCTGCTATGTTCCTCCTGAGAAAAAAAGTGAGATTGAAAAAATCTTGAGTTTTATTACAGATCTCAAGTCTCACACTTTGCTCAGACTTGAAACGCAGAAATCTCAATATGACCTCAATCCAGGACTAAGACTCTTCTCAGTCTCAGTGTTGTGAATGGCTGTTGTAATGTTTTTTTTTTTCTGGGCCAGAAATGGTTAATCATTTTGTTTATTCACAGGAATCTCCTTTAAGGGTCTTGAGCCATCAAGCAGCAACATTTGAGCAATAGAGGTTTCATCTTAGAAGTTACTTAATAATAGACAGAGTCTTGGTTCTGGATTCGAATAAGTGTTTCAAAGCTGACTCTTACAGTTTTAAATTTGGAGATTTTATATCAGTACCCAGATAGCAGATACAGACTAGTTTGGGAAATGATGAGTGTATTGTGGGCCAAATCTGATCTAGCTACAGCAGCCATGTTTAAGGTTTGTTATGACATTTTAACTCTGGGCAAAATGTGTCCCAAAAACTCTCCAGTTAAAAAATATCACTTTTCTTCTTTAAAGTGGTAGTAACTTCAAGTTCCTACAGATGGCACTGTATGAGGATGATCAGCCTATAAATACCTGTGGGGTATGTGATGGGATTCATAGATTGAGAAGAGGTGGTCAGTGCAGTGAAGGTCTTGTAACAAAAATGGGTCACAAAGCAGATGTTAATGATTGGCTAAAAGGAGTGATGCCAAACGTGTCATGCAGGTGTATGAAAGTGTACAGTCATACAGGTCTACCAGCAGTGGTAAAAATCAGTCAATTGTGGCTGACACACAAGTTCCCTGCTGAGCAATTGATTGTGAATGACATGCATTGACTTCTAGAAGCAGTGAAACCTGCCAGCAGTCTGTCTGTCAGTTTCATCTTTCTGCCACAAATCTGATGAGAATTTTGTGTAGACTGTAGATGTTTACCACTTGTGTCTGTGTGTGTGTGTGTGTGTGTGCCTTGTTGTTAACACCTCTGTGCACTATGAGCCTGTAACCAAAAGCAAATTCCTTGTATGTGTGAGCATACATGGCCAATAAAGTCTGATTCTGATTCTGAATCTGAGGCCTAGTCCACACGTAGCCGGGTATTTCTAAAAACGAATATCTCCCCTACATCGTTTTCAAAAATAATATCATACACAGGATATTTAAGAAAAGTTTTCATCCACATGAATCCGCATAAATACGCCGTAGAGTGTTGTCATAAAGACGCCAAGCACATAGATGGCAGTGTAACACAAAGCTAACGCCCATATCAGCCAATCAGAATCCTTCAAAACAAAAAAGTAAGTAACAAAAAATTTCTCCTTTGCTCCTCCACGTATTGGAGAAGCTGAACTTGTAAAAACAAACACGCAAAGAGTGTTTGAATTAAGATAAAAATGAAAAATTAATTGCTGGCGTTCATCCTTCCACAGCACGGCAGTCAATTACAGTGGTCGCGCATATGACATCACAGCATCATTTGTCGCAGATTGTGATGGTCTGGACTCTAAAACGCCGTTTTCATACGTACACACGCAAACGCAAAAACGGAGTTTTCCAAAATCTCCACTTTGGCCGGAGTTTTCATAATCATTCATTTTTGGTGGTGTAAAACTGCGTTTGCATGTGGACGAAAGGCCCAAACACATAAAAATATATGCGTTTATTGAAATATCCGGCTACGTGTGGACAAGGCCTGATTCTGATTATGATTCTTCGGTTTGACCTGTATGACAAATTCAGCTACTTATTTTACACTATGGCCTTGGGTGCCTTTTACCAATCATTAACATCTGCTTTGTGACCCATTTTCCACACATTGAATGACACATTCACTGCACTGTACCAGCTCTTCTCAATCTATGAACCTCATCACACACCCTGCAGTTATTTATAGCCTGATCATCCTCATAAAGTGCCATCTGCAGGAGCCTGAAACACACAAACTGCCAAAAGTAGCTAAACTATAGCCAGGCAACGGTATCATCCCTGAGCTCAGGTTTAATTAACTTTCCAGTACTTGTACAAGGTTTTCAACATCTTTTCATGGTGGTACGTTAAATGTGCTATCATTTGCTATCAGAGTATCTTCATTGTCAGATTCAGTATCTTCAGATAAGCACAAATCATGTGATTATCAACTGTTCAAATATTTCTCACCCAGGACTAACCAACTGCATGGAAAACAGTATGACCACAGGTGGATCACTGCTATGGAGGTGTATGATCATGTTCGTTTTGCTGACTCAGTACACTTCACAATTGACTGATGCAGCCAATTTGCCAGGTGAGCATCTTGCAAGGCTGCAGTGTAGTTTACCCACACTGAGAAGCATACAGAGCTTATCGTGACAAACATTTAAGTGAGGGGAAGAAATCTGAAACACTCCGAAGTACAGTCAAGGTCTGTGTTGAGACCTGAAGTTTGCTCTTTTGGAATTACACCTGAGCTACAAAGCTAATTTAGCTACCAAATAATGGAAGCATTTGACCCAGGCGATGGCATCTCCAGCCCTGGAGGGTTGATGTCCAGCACAGTTTTGGGATTTCTCTGCTAGGACACTACAGTTAAACCTGCTGAGATCAATCAGGTGTGTCTGATCAGGAAAATCACTAAACTGTGCAGGAATCCAGCCTTCCAGGACTGAAGCTGCCCACCCTTCATTTATGCAAATTATGCCTAAATCATCACTCAACTGGAGCCTGATTTTTTTCAATAGAAAATAATGTCTTGATTTGACCAAACTTGACTGGTTTTAAGATTACATTCCTCTTTTCCAGTGGACCCTCCAACTAACATAAGGATCACAGATCTTGGTCACTTGGGTCACATGATCATTGAATGGAACCGACCAAGCAGTCTGGAAAACGTCACTGATTGCACGATTCGTTATCAGCTTCGGTTCTACATGTACACAGGGAGATGGAAGGTATGTGTTTACACTTACAGTCCTACGCAAAGAGGTTTTATCATTGTCTTTGTACCCGGTTCCTACAGTTCTGGAAAACCTGGAAATGACAAAATCACAGATTTCAATCTTTGGGTGTATGACTGTATGCACTGTAACTGGGAATGTAAACAGGATCCATAAAGAACCTTACTGTACATAACACCTGGAGATGTTCTAGATTGCATTAAAATGGTAAAATGTTTTGCAAAGGTATTTAAGCTACACATTTCAGTGGACCATTAAAGTTTCTTTTAAGCATAGTCATGACTCATCATTCATATAGACAAGTTGTAGGCCATCATTAGATATCGCAATGACATCAATATTAATGTGTAGCAATTTAACATTTGTTGCTTAGTCCCAGTGAATGTTGGTACAGGGGTTCCCCCAAAGTGAAGGTCATTAAAATATTTTACTTTAACTTAAAAAACACAGCTCTAGCACCATAGCCAGGGACTAAATGCTCCTGGACATCACATGAAAGTATGGATGCAAAGACATAAAATTTTTTTGTCTGAAATCAAAACAAAATGAAACAAAAGTAAATAAAATAATTCCTAAAATAAGCCTTAAGTTAGTCCGAAATGAATGTCTGTATTTTAAAATTTGGTTTGACATAATTAGGTTTAATAACATGAGTTTAATTGATTATTATTTAATATTTGTATATAAAACAAATGTTCGATAATATGTGAATATGTATGAATATGCATGTATGTTACATTATTACTAATATTTACATTCTCATGAAAATTGTTCAAATTAATGATGTAGGTCACATGGATGTTTGTGTGTTTAATGTAAGTGTTATTGGCTACAGACACTGAAACATTTAACATTTCTTCTGGTAATTGTGAAACGGTCTCTAACACTGCAACCACTGGAGATAACACAAGCACAAGGCTAACACAAACTAACACAAACATAAAGCTAACACAAATACAATCTAACACAAACACAAACTAACACAAACATAAAGCTAACACAAATACAATCTAAC
>BRDA01001079.1:43445-58438 GCA_036984385.1 Crenuchus spilurus | reverse complement strand
CGGCTTAAATAGTCTTAAATTCAGGTCTAAAAGTAGGCAGCAAAGAGATTTAAGAGACTACTCTCATTGTAATTTCTATGTATAACTTAGTGTATATTCAATTACAAGCTTTTTTGGCTTCTGCTATAAGTGCACTTGGAATTAACAGGTTAAGAGAGAAAACTGTCCATTGGAACCGATCATATGCTACAGATGCTACAAATATGCAACAGATTGTAATACTGCTTTAAGGGCCATCTACTTAAATGGGCTAGAGCTATATAAGCTGACTATTGCTATATAACAACAGCATGAGGGTATACGTGTCAAGCAGAGAAATGTGTGTCGTTTCGGAGTCGAACATGGCCTACATTATTTTTCACATTTTCCATTTTCCCATTTCAGCATCCCACCGGATGCAGGCTTCTCTCTGAATTGCTGCTTGGTATTTAGAGAGCAGAGAACGGTGAATTGTCGGCGGCTGTGGCTTCCTCATCACTCTCGCTGTCACACTCGCCACCTCAATATCAAAGAACCCCCTAACATCTTTATACTTCATGGCTGATTCCATTTTGAGTCTGAAATTTCCTCCCTGCTGCCTGATCCAGTAGGGAAATGAATTATCTGTTACTATCAGAGCACCGATAACTTTTATGGACTTTCACCAGATTGAATTCTTCCAGTATATCTTAAAGACAGCAGTTATTGAGAAACGGATGAAAAAGCAGAAGAAGCTGTTATGAAGACAAAGAGCCTGGAAAAAAGGAAATTTTACTATTAAGTTCCACACGAACAGCTCGGTGTATTAAACTAAGTTAGTCATTTTGTGTATTTTGCCAAGCATGACTCTAAGAATAGTGACAATGGAAGAGAGCCTGAATTTTATCTAACAGCAGCCAGCACACGCATAAAGTACGGAAGATGAATTCATGCATGATAAATGAAATTCCATGCTTTTCACGCACCTTTCAACCTCAGACCGAAACAGCCTGCTAGACACTTTATCTTATCTATCAGAATCATATTCAAAACCCTGGATTAAGAGAGATGTCCTTAATCCATATAGAAGTGTATAGAAATGTGCTTCTGTGTATAAAAGTGTACATAAACGTGGAAGAGTGTGTATTTGGATGTGTGCATGTGTTTCAGTATGACAGGGTGTTCATAGAAAGAAAAAGTAAACATTTGGAAAGATCCGCATTCAAGTATAAAGCCATGTTAAAATAGAGTCTGGTCTTCACTGTAATATTTTATACTGAAGACATCAATCAAAAAATTCACCGTGCAATCTGGAAAGAGTATCTGTACCCCATAGGCTAATTAATTCAACAAAAGCTAAACTGAGTCAGGATTGAGTTCAAACAGTGAAGAATGGAAATGTGGGTTAGGGCTACTTTGTTTTATTCTATGTCCAAATAATGCAGTAAACGATATAATTCCAAAGGCTTTGCATACTTTGTCTAGACACTGCATGTATGGAAACTGAACCACTGCAAACTAATAGAATATGGAGAAAATACTGATTCAATGATGAAGGCAGCTCTGCTGGGTCTGGTTCACTGTAGTTCTTTTGAATGTCCCCACTGTGGAACTAATAAAGGATTCATATCTTATCTTATCTAAATGCCCATTGAGCATATGTGTGTGTGCTTTACCTGCTCAGTGCTGGTTTGTTAGTTCTCAGCGAGTCACTGTGAGTGAGTGCTTCAGTAAGTGAACTATCACTAGACACTCGCTTCCTCTGTCCGGTCTGCAGCTCTGTAATCCTGCAGAGAGGAAAATCAGTGTTTTACAGAGCATTTCTACTGTCAAATAACTTTACAGGTTTGACTTCTGTGTGCTACAGTTGGGTTTAATGTCACTTCACAGGCAGCCACGTCCCAAAAACGGTAAGGTTTGTTTCCGTTCTTTAGCTGACTAGTGAATTTGAGGCCACTTAATGACCATCTCTGACAGCAGACTGACTGTTGATTCTTTCTCTTGCTTCTGTTTTTTCTTTTTCTTTTACTCACCAAGCTTTGAGACATAGATGAAAGCTGCAGCACATGTAAAATGTATTAGCTTTTCTTTCTCCAAGTCAGACTCTGAATAAAGAGGTTCAGCTGCTGTGCCATATTTTGATGCATTCCACACACACACCAACACTTAAGTTCATGCATGGAACACACTAGAACAGGGCCAGTCCCACATACACTGAACCACTGCAGCCTGATTTGAATAAAATGTGCTCTGGTGGGATATTTTGAGAGGAAATGGGAAACACAGACACAGAAAGAGTTCAAGAAACTTTTATTCGATTTGCATATGTACTACGTTCTCTACTGAAGTCTCTTCAGCTGACGTTAAAGGAATACTTCACCATCTTTTCACCTCATCTGCTGAATCTGTATCACAATCATATCAATACACATACACACATTTACATATACAAGTATTTTCTGAGGTTTCACTAAGTAAATAAAAACATATGTTTACTCAAAATGCATATAATACAAAACAAAAGGCAGTTGCTTCCCATTTGGAAGAAAAACTAGTATTTTCAAGTATTACTCTGTCAAACAAGTTTAAGTTCTAACAGGCTTATCTCACAAATGTAAGCAGTCACATGGAATTGAAATTTAGCTACATTTGTGCCATATAATCCCTGTCTGATCTCTCTACATTTCTATACCTGTTTGATCTGTTAAGAAGCTATTCCATCCCATATTTTTTCATCTCTCATACAAATCTTGCTTAAACATCTCTGAAAACCTCTACAGGTTTTCAATGTGAAATCTCTGATCTTATTTGTGTGATCATGTGACAAAGCAAAGGTTAGAAATCCAGCCACACTTAAAGCTAGAGAAGGTTTTCCATACAAAATTCTGTCAACATTTTTGTGTCATATATAATTCAGGATTTGAAATGGCTGGTACTAATGTTTTAGCCCAGGCAACATATTTATGCTCTTTATTATACACTCTTAAAAGTGACAGTTATTCAAGGGTTCTTTAGTAAAGTAAATGGTTCTATATAAAACAATGAACACTAAATGAACCCAAAGGACTATTTGCATGATGAAAGGGTTCTTCAGATTGATGAGAAATGTGCTGTAGATAGTTCTATACAGAAGCTTTCTGAAAATGTTTTTTTATAGCACCAAAAAGGGTTTCTCTGTTATTATAAGCTTGAGATCATAAGTACAGAGGAACCCTTTTCAGGTGCTATAAAGAAACATTTGCAAAAAAGTTTAAGTAACCTGAAGAAGGAGGGTTCTTTGAGTGTTCATGGTTCTATATAGAACCGTTTTCTTATATGGTCTTGCTCACCATTATTGGCACATCTTCACTGTTTGCATAAATATTACAATATCTTCAGAAATAAATGGAAATTTACCGCATTTATATCATCAGGATATTTAGGTCCAAAGCTATACAGTATATAAAAGAACAGTGTTTTTAGCTTACATGTGATTAAAGAACAAACAAAAAATGGCATGTGCAGTAATAACAGCACCCCTGCCTAGTATTTGTCAGTGCCTTTGGCAGTGATGACAGCTTCCAAACATTTCTTGTAGCCATCTATAAGCTTCTTGCACTTCTCCCTTTGCAGTTTGTTAAATCTATTGAATGTTTGCAGAGTTCTTTTCCCCAATAGTAGATTTCAGCTAAATAATAATAGTAGTCAAAAATATTGACACTATGAGGACAGCTTATATATATAAAATCTTAACTGCGCAAGGATAATCAGGCTATTGATACCTGTGGTGTATGATGGGATTCATAGATTGAGAAATCATGGTACAGTGTGCTGAATATTTCTTTCAATGTGTGGTAAATGGGTCACAAAGCAGATGTTAATGATTGATAAAAAAGTGATTGAATTTGGGCATGCAAAAGGGCATAGCTTTGAGAAAGTAGCCAAATTTGCAGGTGTACTGAAGCGTCATAGAGGTCTACCAGTATTTCTTGTACATCGAGTCTTCCAACACCATTACAGATGTGTCTCATAGGCCATTGATGACAGAGGGCTAACTACTTATTAGCTTACACACATCACAACCTTTCAGTCTTACAACATGTGTAAGTTAGTTTCACTTTTTAGGATTTTTGATATATTATCTGGAAGTATTTTTTCTTGTAGTGTTGGAAATCGAACACTTTCAGATAAATACTCTATTAGTGAAAGGTTCGACATTTTACTAAGCACAAATAACATGATTAGATTTGGCTGGTAAGTGTTCTCTCAATATCACATACCTTTGCCCACAAGCTACACTCACCTCTGTTCATTTGGCCTTTTTAAGTGTGTGAGTGAACTTAAAAAAGCACTGTGACTCAGAGCAGAATCATTATTTCATACCCCAGAATGATCGAGAATGAAATGATCCAAAAAATAGACCTGTGTGTGTGTGTGTGTGTGTGTGTGTACACACATAAGGATGTCAGTATCAAATGAAACACAGTAACAAAATGATGCCTGAAAATTTTACAGAGAAAAATAAGAGGGAAGAAAAGAAGATCAAGAAAGATGAAACAGTAAAAAAGATAAAACAAAAAACAAAAACAATATTAAAAAAAGGTCAGGGCAGTGGATAAAAGCCCTGTGGGATTCTCTGAGATGTTTGATGGCTGGCCAAGAGAAATACATAAAGTCAACATTTGTTTTAATGAATCTACCATTTTGGAAGAAGAAATGAAAGGGCAAACAGCTTGGAGACTGTTTTCTCTCAGGGCTATCTGCTCATCTCATCTGGTAATGTCTTATAAATGCACTGCAAGAATAAACCCACGAAGAACAAATACTTTACAATGAGAACGGACACCGAGGCAACAGAACAGCACACTGCACAGTAACACCCGCAACTGATGTTACTTTAATAATTGACAATGCATGTTTTAGATGCAGACAAGATCAAGACAGCAAAGTCATAAACAGTTCTCAAAGCTTGTATGATAAGAGAAACATTTGCTTTTGATCTTCAGGCACGTAGGAACAAGAACAGACTCTGTTATAGGCCATAAAAACAAACTGACAAATGAACATTGACCATGTGACTGTCACAAATGTGGCCATGTGTTTCATCATGAAAATCCATGAGCTGGAGGTAAACAATGCTCTGCCAGTCAATTACAAACTGCCAATACAATTGGATTTTCCAATCAGTGGCTATTATGTCACACAATGTAGTTCAGGTCAGCACATGGCTGGAGCACAGCTATGCAATATGTTGGAGTTCTTTGAGCTTTATCAATGCACCGAGCATGTTTAGCGTTTATTGATGTCCTAATTACAATGCTTCCAAGAATAACCAGGTCTCCAGTGCACAGCTTTTCGACAAGTTGGTTGTTACATCATACAGTATTAGATTAGCATTCCTGATTAATGAGTGATAAGAAAAACTTTCTATGAGTAAGAATCATTTAGCATTTTTAGATGTTCAGTAGGCTGTAATATACTAAGAAATAACCCAGTGATCAGAGGTTAGATGTCATATGTGATGTGATGTCATACTTATGTAATGGAACAATGAGAGTGAGCAGTGTCTTGTAGGGTCTGTTGGTACTGGCTGACTAGTAATTTGCTCAAATTCAAAATGAAATATTCTAAAAATGTGAGAATCTGGATTTCTGAGCGTTCATGAGATACAGGGGTTAGACAATGAAACTGAAACAAATTCACAAATGCGCTGCAAATACAGAAAACACTCATTAAAATGATAACATGGGCACTACATTTAACATTCACAAACGTTTTGAAAAACCATTTACAACACAACAGAAGTGTTTCCGGGGGACACTTAAAGGACGTGGGACCATACATTATATAAACAGAACCTTGCTGAGCTGCGCAGCTTCTCTAATGAGAAGCAAGTGGCAGCGCATTTGTGAATCTGCAGTGCGTTGGGTCTTCTCGATCACCATAGAGATCACGTTACTTAAAAAAAACTGAACTTCTTTTAACTAATTTTACTCATCTTTACAAGGGGAGGCAATAATTGTGGAGGGGACCGTGTATGTATATATAAGTCCCAAGTCCAACCTTAATCTTACCTCAGTAGACTTTTGTAAGTCTTTGTAAAAAAAACACTAAAAAGTCAGGATTTTTGTAGCATTTGGCAAGGTGGGTCTCTGCTATTTCACCATAGCTTCCTACAGTTTTTTAATTTAGCGTTAAAATATAGAAAAAACAAATACGCATACAAGATGTCCAAGGTGGAAGTATTCTGCAGTGCTTATCTGTGCTTATCTGTATGTGATGAGCCTGTGCTTCAGATAAATTTCTCTCGGGGCCATTTTCACTAAACATCCAGGGATTTTTAGCAATCTAGTTTTTACGCTTTTCAAAAGTTTCCACGCTTTTTAGTAGAAGAACAAGGCCTAGAACATTCACATCGATGGAGAGGCTTAGAGGGAACAGTGGAGGTTGGAATTAAATGATATCCAGAATGACTATGAGATGATGTATAGCACATACTATTGAGCTTCTGAAACACCTCTGACAGTGAGTTCTGTTTTACAATCAATGCATCGTCTACAGCTTTGCAGCAGTTAGAGCCTCTGTGGAGGGACCATGCACCTCTCTAAAAACAAGTGTACATTCAATAAATTTGTTCAATACACACTGATGAGTAGTCCCTGGAGTGTATGTGTGTGACAAATTCAAGATCGTGGCGCGGTAGCACTCTGTGGCCTCTCTGAGTCTGCAAAATAGTGCTAAGATAAAGCCTTCCAACACCAGCTGCATTAGAAAGCCCAACAGTGTCTTCCCTTTCTAAGAAGACTAAGGAAAACTCATCTGCCACCTCCCATCCTCACCACCAACAGAAAAACCATACAGAGCATTCTGAGCAGCTGCATTACTGTCTGGTTTGGGAATCGCACTGTATCTGACCGCAAGACTCTCGAGCGTATAATGAGGACAGCTGAGATCGTTGGTGTCTCTCCCATCTCTCACGGACATTTACAACAAGCGCTGCATTTGGAAAGCTCTTAGCAACACCCTGCTGCCTTCTTGTAAAAGATACCACAGCATTCGGACCCTCACTGCTAGACTGTCCAACAGTTTCATCCCTCAGGCTTTCAAGACTCCTTAACACACGCAGTCTGACTCTTAGGGACTAAATATCACTACAATTTTGCACAGCACTGTATACTGTCCACTATTATTGCAACATTTGCAAATTTTTACATTGCAATATTTATACATCTGCACAATTGCACAATACACTCACTGTAGGGAATCTTGGTTCCCACTGGACAATCACCCAGTACCACAATGACCAACTACTGTGACCTGCTCTAGAGGCACTACACTACTGACTACATTCAAGTTTATTTGGACTTACTGGCTGCTGCCATTATTATTATTATTATTATTATTATTATTATTACCATTCCTGTTTCACTACTGTCACCATACCAGTACAACTCAACATTCCAACAGCATCGCAGGATTGTGTAACTGTATCAAGAACTTATAATTACTTGACCAGAGGAGGATGGGTCCCCCCATGTCTGGTTCTTCCCAAGGTTTCTTCCTCCAGCTCTGAAGGAGTTTTTCCTTGCCACTGTTGCCATTGCCTTGCTCACTGGGGATTTGGTGTTTTGTTATTACTAACACTATAAAGCTGCTTTGCAACATCAGTTGTAAAAAGAGCTTTACATAAATAAATTTGACTTAACTTGTCTAATGTGTCTTAGTTTATTTAGAGGGCTTGTACTATAGTATATAGGACCTGTAATATTGCATATTTATTGTATGTTGTACCGTAATTATGCTTGTATTCTGTGTTGCACCTGGTCTTGGAGAAACTTTGTTCCGTTTCATTATGTATTGTACTGTAAATAGCTGATTACAATTACAATAAAAAACCTCTTGAACTTGAATTACAGAAGAATCAAGAATACATGGCAATGTCACAAGTGCAACATGCCTTGACTCTACAGAGACTCTGTTCTGGCCATGGGAACTGTCAGTCATGAAAAGTGTGGCTACTTCTCAGCATACTCTGATCTCAGCCCAAGTATAATGAGAGGAATGGTTACACACAAGTATACATACATACATACACTTGCATTGCTTACATTTTGGGAGGACAGTATGTAGTTAGTCCAGATTTGCACCAAATATAATATTAAGAATCAAGAACGTACTGAAGCTAATTTTGAGAAAGAATATATGTGCATCTGATGTGACTTTTATGTGACAATTTTCATGAATTTGTGTATGAAAATACACAAATATCTGCAAATTATTTTATTTGTAGAAAAATGCTTGGATTCTTTAGATATAACTAAAAATAGGAATATAACAATATCCTTTCATATATTTCTCATATTCATGTCATGTTGTCCTGACATCATGACAGAGAAAGAGAGAGAGAAACACACACACACGCACACACACACACACACACACGTCCATATATACACCCCTCACAAAAAGTTAGGCATATTTTGCTTTCAGGTGAAATTTCAAGAAGAATCTAAAAAGCACACCAACAAACGGTTCTCACAAAAATCACACAATGTGATTTTCTGTATTTTTTTTTAATTCGTCTCTCACAGTTGAAGTGTACCTACGATAAAAATTACAGACCTCTCCATATTTTTGTAGGAGGGAAAACTTTCAGCAGTGTATCATATACTTATTTTCCACACTATATATCAGAACTGGCATCTACTGGGTGTTTGCTCAATACAGTTCTATGTGGGACTTTTATTAGGTATTCCACTTCAAGTTTTAGCAAGACCAAGCAAAGCTACCCTACTGTTAATGGAGCTCTGGTTCTAAAGCTTCAAACACACACACAGAGAGAGAGAGAGAGGGAGAGGGAGAGAGAAAGAGAGAGAGAGACAGAGAGAGAGACAGAGAGAGAGAGAGAGACAGAGAGAGAGAGAGAGAGAGAGAGAGAGAGAGAGACAGAGAGAGAGAGAGAGAGAGAGAGAGAGAGAGAGAGACAGAGAGAGAGAGAGAGAGAGAGAGAGAGAGAGAGAGAGAGAGAGAGAGAGAGAGAGAGACAGAGAGAGAGAGAGAGAGAGAGAGAGAGAGAGAGCAGTGGTAGTACTAGCAGTCTTTGTATAGAGAGCGAGAGAGAGAGAGAGAGAGCGGTGGCTGTACTAGCAGTCTTTGTATGTCTGTCTGAAAGAGAAATGAACAGATAAGAGAGAGGATATCCAGAGAGAGTTAGTCTCTCTCCCCACTGTCCTTTTCTCTCATATCCATCTCATATCATTAGCTATATTTAAGTAGTTGAATAAAAATAAGCTGGTGAAAGGGCAAGAGCTTCATGCTTCTTCTTTTCTTACAGAACTTACAAACGGGCATGAACCAACACAAACAAATGAAAACACACCCTCATACACTCATACTACCCAACCCCTACCCCCCCCTCCTTCAAAACGCTCCCACCCACACCCACACCCACCAGCATGCTCCTGTGCACCCCTCCTCATTGAGAAGAGATTAGCACAAGTTGTGGAATTGTATGGATTTTTCAGGCATCTATAAATAGAGGTGTGGATCAACAGTACTGCGGGGAACATTCTATTTTTCTACACCCTGGCACATACACACAACTCACAAAACATGTTGATTTCAATGGATGTTAGCAGCTAATACGTTTTGAATATATATACACACATATACACAGCATAAATATTTAATTATGAGGGGCACCTTCATGTTTTGAACCAATATAAGTGAGATTAGAGGAATAATCCAGATTGTATAACCCAGTCTCTGTTTACTGCATCTGTAGCATACAGTCAATTACTATAAGCAATAATTTATAACCCATGTATTACAGAAGCTAGGAGAAATTATGCAAATATACCTCAAGAAATATTTTTTTCTATTTCCAAACTAGCTGTGAAGATGATGCTGAATAGTTTAGCATTATTGTCTATAAAAACAAAATGATATCAAAATGAACATGTTACAGGTGCAGTAGATAGTAGATTTAATATATCTCGTCCCTGAATATGAATTAACTTTCTGTATAATTCTTTTCTAATGTCTGAATAACAAGGTTGGTCCCTCACACAGTAATGTATGATTCATAATGTCCTGTTTCAGGCAGTAAAGCATAAATCTATTCTACACCAACTGTGCCATATTCACAGCTTTAATGTTGGTGGTAATTACATGACTATAAAGGTGTCCTCTGCTCTGAAGGCGCCTGCACTACAGCTCATTAATCAAGACATCATTAAAGCCATAATTAACAGCATATGTCCTAAAAGGCTTCAAAAAATAGGTCATTTGTGTCTATGTGCTAATGTATGATATCTGACCTGGGTACTGGAGAGGAGGGTGGAGAAGAAGAGGATGATGGGAAGGCAAATTTGCGTGGCACTGAAGAGTTCTCTCCTGATGAGTCTACCAGGTCAGGCATGCCCGGTGATGTGCTCACGGTTTCCGTGACTACCAGCTCAGGGTCCAGAATAAACAGCTCGTCTTGAGAGATCTCAGTCACATAGTGTAGATGCTCCTAATGTGCACACACAAACTCTTATTACTCACCGAATGAAATTACTTTGACAAATAAAAACCTAATTTTTACTTGCTTCATGTAAATATGAATTTTCAATTGTTAATGGTATTACAGGAATATTATTTTGCCAGCAAGGAGATGAGAACACACATTGACTCAGTGTAATGTCTAAATGAATGCTCTTAAAACGATATAAATAATTAGAGCCATTAGTCAGTATAAGTGCACACTGCCATTAGTGAGACTCACCTGAGCTCGATCAATCCTGTAAAATCGATCTGCTGTTGTTGCTACAAAAAACAACACAAATGGGTAAACATCAGAGGTTTGTAATACAGGTAATGTACTTAAAGCTTGTTCTTCTGTACAATGACAATTAAACAATCATTGATGAACAGCAGCTGTCCACTAAAAAATTACCTGAAAGCAGAAGAAACATAATTTAAAACTGTGTTGTCTGAAAAGACTGGCCCAAACTGAATTGGCTTGGGTGAAAGCTTAATTCTTCTAATTTAGAGGCATTAGAAGAAATATTTCCTAATTTCCTTATAACAACATATTTTAATTAAAAACAATATTTTCAACAGTCAATGGTCAGCTCAGGCTGACCCATCAGTAAACACAGAGAGTTGATTTCAAACCAAAGGAAAATAAAGTCCTACAATCTTTTCCTATCATATTCCCTTAAGCAAATATACATCACAGAGAAACATTAGCTTCTGTTAAGGACAGTTAAAGGTCTTGTTATATTAGTGGACTGACAACTGAAATGAGTGACCATGGAACATTCATGGAAATACAGTACTTGTATAATGAAATTAATTGTCTAGAATTAGAAGAGTAGTAATAATAATAAAGTAATGAAAAACGGACAATTCCTAGTAAAAGTGGCCCAGAGATAGAGCTCTGTTTGTCTAAAATGGAGACAGCAGAAAAAAAGTTTTCCTAATTTCCTTGTATCAACACATTTTTCTTAAAACATCATTTTCGGAATACTCAATTGCCTACAGTAGTTTTCTCTTTTCAAATTAGGACAGTTGAAATATGAGACAACAGGGCAGCAGTCCATTCACTAGTGGAACTGACACTGATAGATATGGCTGGATAGATATGGCAAAGGATTGTAAAAAGGATAAGGTATTGATGAATTGGTTTTGTTGAGGTATTTCAGGAACAGTGATAAAGCAAGTGTGTGAAGGTACAAACTGGCAGTTTAATAGGCCATTACAAGCACAGTACATAAGCCCAATCAGGTGGTCAATCAAGTGCTATACAGAGCCAGTCACCCTCCAACACATATACAGGTGCAGTCAGCTTAAATGATAAAGCAGAAAAGAGATAATTACAATAGAAATAATTTAATCTATAAATCAGACTAGAGTAAACCAACAGTAGCTTATGATAATCAAATACAAAAACTCTTTGGTGCAATATATTGTGTCATTTGCTGGGTGCTAAAAAACAAAAAATATATATTTTACTGTAATTTTTATGTAAAATATTTTCCATTTAATTTACAATACTCTATAAATTTTCATTTGGTTAAGGTTTAAGAGAAGAAAATAGAACAAAGCAGTCCAATAAAAACAAGCTAAAGTAGGTCAGAATGGAAATAGCATTGTCAACAAATTAGCTGATAATTAATTATAATAAAAATGACCACTTTAACTTTTATGCTCATAATATGCAAATATTAAAGTACAAGTATTCCAAAGGGCCTGTTTAGTTACAGCATTAGCAATTTAGTGGCCTAAAGGGGCTGATCAGCAGTTCTTTTCATACTAGTTGTTGATATTTAGTATCTCTGAAATGGCTCAAATTTATATAAACACTAGAAAAGTGCATTTCCTGAAAGAAACACAGGATGTTACGCAAATAACATGGCTCACACCGATTGCTAAGTAATCCCAGGTGGTTGCTAAGGTGTTGCTATGGTATACGTGGTGCTTGCCAAGGTGTGGCCAAGTGGTTGCTAGGTTGTTGCTATGGTACCCAAGATGGTTGCTAAGGTGTTGCTGGTATTATACTACTGCTTTACAGGCTGTAATGTTAAGTATTATAAGAGGAGCAGGTCAGACACTGCAGCTGAGGACCTGTGTGGCTCCTGTTGTCTGAAAATCTGGCAGTTGGGATTTAAAGGTCAAAGTTGTTAAGAACATTCTCCACTTGTTTATATGCAGAAAAATCATATGAGAATTTTGCGAAATGCGAAAGTCGGATTTGGCCGAAAATAAAAATAAAAAATGTATGCTATTAGAAGTTGCTAAATTGCCAAATTTGGTGTTTCTAGCTCAAAACTGTGACTTCTAGAAGTGTTTCAAATGCTGAGACAAATGTTTTGGGACACATTGGAATGGATTACAATGTGACCAAAATTTCGACAATAAAGAACTTTTTAGAAAACCACATCTGATCAAAATTCTGCATACAAGCCCAGATCATGCAATCGGATCGAACAATCTGGAATTGGGAGTGTAACTGTGGGACAAGAAGCATGGCAAAGAAACGCTGGAAGAAGAAGAAGAAGAAGAAGAAGTGGAGGAATAATAATAATATAAATCGAATAACAGTATACAGGTAGTCCCCGGGTTACGTCGTCCCCGAGTTACAATGTTTCGTGGTTACGACCTCCCATTTACTGTATAAAGCCTTTTTTTCATGTTTGGTGTGTGTGGCGAAAGAATACACAGTTACGCAGCTGTTTCCTTTCATTATTAAACGTATTTTATATGTATTTTTTGATAATTACTGTGTTAGGATAGGATAAGTGCTTACAGTATGTTATTTATGTACAGTATTTACGTATGTTCTGACTTACACGAAATTTGGTTTACGACGCGAACGTAGGAACGAATCAACGTCGTAACCCGGGGACTACCTGTATTGTGTATTGCTTTGCAATGTGCAACATCATTACATTACACATAAACATTATTCCCCATTGCTCATTGAAACATTTTTAACAAGTCTTTCTTAAGACCCAGGACCTCTCAATGCAATCAAATGATTACGCATTAACTCATATGGGCCTATTTAAAGCAAATCTCAAACTCAGTATGATCCACTACTGTAATGTATTTAGAAAATATCTGGTTATTTTTTATGAATACTCCCCAACAATACCTTAGATAAGCTCTAAATGTTTTACATATAAATCAGTCATCTCCCCACCCCCTCATTTTTCTGCTCTAACACAGAAATTACTGCAACCATTTTGTCTCCAAAAGTAGAGCTGGGATCTACTATAAGCCAAAGGGAGGAGTAAAGATGGGAGGGGAAGAAACGAAAGTAGAGACAAAAAACAAGAGGAGAGAGATGCACCAGTTTCTCCTAGACCGTCCTCCACACATCACTCACCAGTACGACATCCTCTTATGTCTATCTTTCTCTCTCTTGTTCTCTCCCTCTCTCACACTCTCTTTGCTCTTTGAGGCAGGGAAGACATCCAGCTCTCTACCAAATGGCTGCCAAAAGTCTAAGGCAGCTTTGACAGACAGCTGTGGCCTGATTCAATTCCACACCAAAACATTATATAAACAAGCAAATTATTTAACTAAACCTACAAGAAGAATTTCTCTATAGTTTTATGATAAGACAGCGACAAAGTAGATTACTGGTCCTACACTAAATCATCATCAGAGTGCTTTTTAAATGCATGTTTTTAATGTAAAATATATACATATTATATTAGAACTAGATATCAACAGTGCTTTTATATTGGGGGTGTATACAAAGGTTTGGACACCACTAGTTAAATGACATGGTCTGTTGAAATCAATGCATCCTCTGCAGAGAACAAACTTAAATACTGCATTTCATTTTTCTGTTCAATTTAGTGCACAGGCCACATTTCATGTTTTGATTTTATTAAACATGTTAAATTCAGTAAATAAGAACTAACTGTGCATTAAACTGTACAGACGTTTGCACAGTTTATCATACAATATAAAAAATTTAAATAAAAGCAGATTTTCTAACAAATGATCAAAGAGTTATTTAAATAACTAAGGCTACCTTGCTTCCTCCCATTTAATTGCTTCACTCCCTCATGAAAACAATGAAGAAAATAATGCTAGAGCAATGTGTGCAAATTCAAAGAATAACTGTGGCTTAAGGGTAAAATGAAGTCACACTATTTCTGTTGAATACCGTCCACATTAGTTCAGTTAAAGACTGACAAGCTTCTGCTGTCATCTTCAAACAAAAGGAAAAGAAAAATAGAAAGCCAACAAATATACTGACTACAGAGGATAGATCTTTGTGCTGTGTGTGTGCACATGTGTGTGTACTGTATACACATCTACTCTTGATACAGGTCAGGCATGGCACATATGTGCACATATGATGTTGGTATAATAGTTGTGGAGAGCAGAATGGGGTTGGGTGTAGTAGCTGTAGGATGGTGTTGGTTATAATAGTTAAAGAGAGCAGGATGTTGTTGGTTATAATAGTTGTGAAGAGCAGGATGGTGTTGGTTATAATAGTTGTGAAGAGCAGGATGGTGTTGGTTATAATAGTTGTGAAGAGCAGGATGGTG
>BRDA01001079.1:15770-33847 GCA_036984385.1 Crenuchus spilurus | reverse complement strand
GAGAGAGAGAGAGAGAGAGAGAGAGAGAGAGAGAGAGAGAGAGAGAGAGAGAGAGAGAGAGAGAGAGAGAGAGAGAGAAGACAGAGAGAGTGCGCGAGTATGAGAGCGAGAGCGCGAGAGAGAGAGCGCGAGCGCGAGCACGAGAGAGAGAGAGCGCGAGCGCGAGAGAGAGAGAGTGCGAGCGCGAGAGAGAGAGCGCGAGCGCGAGCGCGAGAGAGAGAGAGCGCGAGCGCGAGAGAGAGAGAGCGCGAGCGCGAGAGAGAGAGCGAGCGAGTGCGAGAGAGAGAGCGAGCGAGAGCAAGAGAGAGAGTCTAAAATTCCTGGGTGTGTGTATGTTTGTCTCCTGTCAGCTCCAGCTAACAAAATATGCTCTCTCTCCCCCCCCCATGTGCGAGTGTGCGTTGGCCTTGTCACTCTCTGACACCTGCAGTCTCTTCAACCACACAATACAGAGAAATGAAAGCATGACCTTCCATCCAGCCTTCCATCCAGCCATGGCCACAAGAACACAAAAAAATAAAGTGTGTGTGTGTGACGCGTCTGTGTAAAGCCAGATGGCAACACAGCTAACCAGCAGACAAAATGAGGGGTGCATGTGTTTTCATACATATTCACAACAAAAATGTCTTGCCATTGTATGGCAACCAGAAGAATTTTCCAAATGTAGTGTTAAAGCTGTTAAAAATTGCTTAGAAAAATCACACTCAATCCAAAAGTACAGGATGGAGCACAGTCATTTCAGAGATCACAGTTAAACTTCTCCAAATCTAAGGGGGCTTTATATACGACACCTGATATTAGGTATGGTGCCAATAGGTTAATGTTTCTCCAGATAATTTTATTCTATTGGCAGTACTTTTCTACAGGTAATAGACAAGCTGTGTATTCATGTATACATCTGTGTATAAATGAACTGAGTTGAATGCATTCATTAGAAGAGTTTTCCACATTTGGCCATATTATGTAAAATCCGTATATTATAAGGTACCATACATATTATTGCATATAGGCATTTTCATTTATATGATATACATTAATATTAGATTATTAAATAAAGGCAGTTACGTAGTAAAAACTCACTCATTGAGCAGTGGTATTGAGGTGCGTCTCTTTGTCTTCTGCACCATATTGGCCTGGTTCCTCAATGAGATATGAATTGTGGAAGGGGCTAGTTTGCATGGTTCCCCATCCACCTGCATTGGAATGGATTTGTAGGTTGTGAGTGTTACCTCACGACACTGATTTAACCTCTCACCATGACCTCCAACCTGCAGTGTTGCCTAAAACAACAACGACATAAAATACAGAGCATTATTAAATGTATCCAATCTATAAATTACTAAACAAAATGCAACTTTCAGTTTAGTTTTGCCTTTCTGACTCATGTTGATTCAATTCAATTCAAAACAAAGCGCAACAAAGTGAATACCAGTGACGTCATAGTGAAGCCTATGACTTCAATGCAGCCGTCGTCATGGCGCTGAGGCTCGAAGTCATGATGCTCACTTGGGTTTCCCCATGGCATCGTGCCAGCACAGTACCTGTGAGTGCACACACACACACAGCAATGAAAAAAAAAAACTTGTTCTGTGCTTCCTGGCAGAACTGGTATAAAGAGTGATGGTTTATGACTGATGGTGGAATGCTGCCATGTAAATATGCTAGCATGATTTATGTATGCTACTGCATTTCTAAAGAATTGAATATCATGGAAAATGTCATTTGTATTGATAATTATTTCACAATTTATATTTAATATATGTAAAGTGACATACTTCAAGCAGTCTTTTGTTTTAATATTGATACTGTTTAAATAGTAATTTACGCAAACTCAAAATTAAATATTTTAATAGTTTGTGATCATGAAATTTTCATTTTAATGAGTTTTAAGCTATATCGTACAAAAGTAAAACAAAAAAAGGTCTTGTATAACAAATACAAAACATGACACTAACTTTTTGAAACACATTACAAACTTTTTCCTCAATATTCTCATTTTATGATGTAGAACTGTATTACTGATGTATAAGGGAGAAGGCATCATCCACTATGCCATCCACAGCACGCTATTTGAACATAAAAACAGCAAAAAGTGGTTCCAAATACATTTAATAGTGTCGTTAAAGCACCAGAAAATCAAGACCTAGTTTATTCCACCACTACAGAGCAATATGATGAAACATCCACCTGCCTACCATCATAAACTAAGAATTAACTGTGATAGATTAAAAAAAACATGATGGAGATGGAGAGAAAGGAAAGGATTACACATTACCTGGGAATATTAAGAAACACCAAACACTGTAGCTTCAGCTCTTGAACCTTAGAGGTCAGATCTGCTCCATCACACTGACAGGGAAAACAGTAGATCAGCGTGAAATGTATGATTTATTGATCAACCAGTAAAATGAAAGCTACAGACCCTTCTCTAGTACATTAACTTCAACTCTCAAACAAATCCAGTAAACAGTAGTGCTATTAGATGTACTATTAAATGTAGTTCACTCACCACCACTTTGATGTGCTTAGCTAAATCTTTAGAACTACCCATCAGGAAATCTGAGAACGCCGTCTGAAACACAAGGTGATGTTAAATAGATTAATCACCAATATCAATTACCTACATAGTTTCAACTACAGTGAACATCAATTTTTCCTGCACAAATCTTGGAGCTCAACTGCTGCCATTGTAGCAACTGTTTCCTTGAGGACATGCTGTCTACAACTTTCATCAAAAGTCAAATTACAAATTTTATCGCCACTCTGCATAGACAACTAACAGAACATTTAGAGCTTAGATATATGGTTATCCATTGTATTCACCAAACAAAATGTATTAATTGTATTTTTTAGTGTTATTACGTGCAAACACAGCTGGAAAATGTTTAATTTTAATGTATATAAGAAAAGATAAGAACATAAAAGCACATGATTTTCTATTGGCCATGTTAAGACTCTTAATAAAAGTGGAAGACATCCAATGTATTATACACTGGTGTGTTGGTACAGATAGTTTTCAGTGCTGTGTAAAATCATGCTGATTGTTGGGGTGCAAAGTATCAGCTCTCATTTGTTTGCATAAGACAGAGTGTGCGTGTGTCACACGGGTGTCTCTTTCTATATCCCACTCACCCCCGCATAGAACATCTTGTTCCTGAAGCGACTGTTGAATTTCTCTGGGTTCGCCTCTGGGGAGAAAGAGAAAGGCCAGTGTTTCAATTAGTGCCAGTCAACCTAACCAAACCTAACCAACACATGCACACAAATGAAGGCTGAAACACAGGAAATACTGTGTATCTTTCAAACACATGATTAACACATTCTGTATAAGTTTGTTTAAATATATTATCATAAAAAATATTTTGATAATGAACTACTGATATGCAGCTACTGACACATTGAAGACATGATGTGTACAAACTCTATCAAAAGTCTACTTATAATGGCTTTTATCTTCACCATTCTCTGAGACTTAACATTATCCATTTACAGTTGTAAACTATGTAAACTTTTGTCCATTCAGTAAACTATGGCTCACTTGTTTGCAATGTCTCTTCAATTAAACGTTTCTCTGAATTCCCCTCAAACTTCATAATTTCCTGTTTATCATTTTGTTTACCATGGATTATTGTCAGTAACTACAGTACATTTCATTCAATATAAGACAATTACTGTGAGGAGAATACAGCAGCTCTATTATAATAGTAAATTAGAAATTAATTAGCAATGTGCATCATTCCACAAACCTCGAGACTCGTGAAACTCCAGAGTTACGTGAGCATCAAAGCCCAGGCTGAAATAGTTGTTAAAAACATCCAGGGGAAGCTACAGAACAGACAACAATTGATTGAAAAGAAATAGACACACGAGATTAAAGCAAAAGTGAATAAAGTTTAAAATCTTTTGAAGAGGTTGGAGTCATCACTCAAAAGTATAACACTGATAATTATATTATTGATATATCTTATAACAAATTGAATAATGATAGTGATATGATTCTGGACTTTTGGAGGGTGGTGTATGTGAGGATGAACAGAAACAATGGACATGAGAAAACCTACCTTATCCGTCCCCTGTTCATCTTTCTCTTCAGGCCCAGCATCTGGGTTTGGCTCCAGATGTAAGTTCCAACGATCAAGCTGCACAATGTTTCCATCCTCCACATGAGAAAGAATCTTACACACTGGTTCATCTGTGTATCCCTGCGTACACACACAGTTTGGAGAGATATTCCTGATATTTCACCACAACAGACATTCAATTACTTGCTTGTTATGAAGAAATGCTATTAGGTGTGGTCAATTAGATATGTAATTTATAATGTTTCCACTAATACGGTTTGAAAATGATAAAGCCTCAAGCAATACTTTACATTAATAACAGTACAGAAATGTAGTACTTGGTGAAGTGGCAGTAAAGAGGTTTGTAATACTGTTTTAGCTGGTGCAGTTGCACTTACTCACCCCTCCCCAGTTCAGGGTCCTAGCAAGGTCATTTCCTGTCCCCAGAGGAAGTACAGCCACAGCAGGTTGTGGGTTCAGCTGCAGTTGATCCAGAGTGGATAAGATCCAGCCCACCTGGGAGAGAAAGAGAGAACAGCCACTCAAAGAATGTGCACATGTTGCGGTATAGTTTTGAGAGGACATTATGGGGATGTATCCATCAGTGTGTAAGGGGGATGTATTCATGTTTGTGTGTATATATGTACTTCCTCATTTGACATTAGTCATTAAGGGAAAATACAGTTCTGCTGAAATTCCTTGGTCTGAAATGACATTCATATAAATGGTAACAAAAACAATATATCTAATGCAACCCTGACAGAAAAGGATTCATCTTTATGGTCCTCTGCATTAAGGCCAATTTATAGTCAGGGCAACAAGTGTGGAACAATGTGAAAGAAGTTGTTGCATACTTTGCCTGATTACAAACTCAATATTCTACTTTCTGGAGTGTTGCAGTAGAAACAGTGTGCAACTGTGAGGTGTGACCATTCCCAAGAGGATCCCAGGAATCTGGGAAAAATGCATTAAGTATTGATTCCAGCATGTTAACGATCAAACAGAAGTGTACCGTGCCATGGGACAGCTGATTTTATGTTAAGTCAGCTAAAGTTATGCTAAACGTAAATAAAAATAACAAAGCTTAAACAGTGGCCAGTTATGAACATAGTATCCTGCTGTAACAAAAACATCTGCTTTGTGTTTTATCAAGACAAGCCTATAGCACATCTGTTGACCACAGGTTTGTTTGTTGAACTACACTTGTTGCGTGGACTTTAAATTGGACTTTAGGATGTGACCATGCTGATCTTTAAGTAGACAAAAATTCTGGTTAACTGATTATATCAGTCAATATTATTTCATATGTTGAAAATCCTGTCTGACTAAATATTTTAGTTAAATACTGGTTAACTGACTGATATGATTATCATTTGCCAACTGGCACATTTCTTAAACTGAAATGAACAGCAGCTGAGGGTTATCAGTATTTATATTGGTCTGAAAACAATGACATTCTTCAAAAGTAAAAAAAAGAAAACTGATGTTTTTAAAGAATTGTTAGCAAATAAAACAGGATATGCTATGTATGTGAATGTGGCTTTTTGGGGTTTCTATAGAAAGGAGAGCTTTGAATACATTTAACATATTTTTGTTATTTTATTCACCTAGTTTTAGGTCCAAACGATAGTGATACATGCATAAAACAACACAATTACTGATACATCAGTCAGGTCCTACTGTGCATATAAAATATTTCTATACACAAATATAAATCACTGAAGAGCATTGTTACATATTGCACAGTTTTCCCAAGAAACTTGGACACTGGGGAGGTTTTTAAACCCCTTATATTTTTATTTTATTTTATTTTTTTCATTTTTCTGCTCTTGAGGCAATAGGGCTGAAATCCTCCTGGGTGGATAAATGTCAGCATGTGAAATATGGGGGTATTCCGCGAGTTGTGCGCTGATCCAAACTCTAATGCTCTTAATTACTCAGAGATGACACCACACACGGCCAAATCAGGATACACACAGACACATACACACCACTGTGCACACGGCACGCTTTGCATTACAGTTTCCATAGTTCAGCAGAACTCTCCTCAGTTTTGACTCTGACAAACTTTCTAAGACTGTGACTCAGCATCCTGCTTATAACATTAAGCATGTGTGTGAGGTTGTGTTCAGTTTAAAACAAGGCACCGCAAGGCCTTTGAGCCTCAATACACACACTCACCGTGCCATCACCACCACATGCTAGAATCCGAAGGTTGTGAACTTTTCGGTACATCTCCAGCCTAAAACAGATAAACACACACAGCAATGTTCCACATTTATGTCAATGTTCGGTTTATTGATGAAAACAATGAGAGACAACATTCAGCACTCACCCTTCTTTAGGCCCTCCCTGGCTCAGGTCAAAGACTTGCCGAGGATTCAAATACCACATAAACGACTGGATTATTTTGGCCCCCTAAAAGATAGAGGCCAGAATGTGATTTTGAAGTCCACAATTCCTCCAGTACTGCTTTTATAAAGAAAATGTGTTTGCATTGCACAAGGATGACAAGGCATAAGCTGCTTTGCCAGGTCTTAGTAGACTTGTGGTTCATTCACATTCCCTGTTGATAAAGTTTATTCAGTGCATTGGATTCAAATGTGCTTAAACCATCAATAAAAAAAGATCTGGCCTAAATGAATTCTGGGAAACATTTTAACTCCACCTACTGAAGACTAATAATATAATAACTTTCAGAATGTGTGTCTGCCTGGAAGTACCATGGCAATAGATTCATTTATGCACTGTGAAGCAATGTTTTTAAATATTATTTATTTTTCAAGGATCCATGTATAATTGCCTACTACATATCTGTCTAACATTTAATGTTCAGAACTGATTCTGAAACATTCAAGTCACTTCATGCCTGTGATTTTCATTCGATTCAGTTACTCGTGCCTGTGAATTTCATTTCATTAAGCAATTCATGTCAATAAATTCAATTTGTTTCAGTAGTTTATGCCAATACATTTAATTTGACCAGTGATCTGTGTTTAGTTATTCAGTGACTGACCTGGTTTCCTCCACTTTTTGGGTTTACAAACACTAGTAGTGGCTTCATCAGCTGGGATGGAATCGGTCTCACAATGAAGGGCTTCCATCGTGCTTCCTATTAGAAGAGTTTGGTAATGGGATTTATTAAAAATATCTAATTACCACATAAAGTCTACAGAAAGAGAAATGATCCCCACCTCTGCTCCTTTCTTGCTAGATTTGCGTTTGAATGAGGTCCGTTTCTTCTTTTTGCTTGATTTTAGTGAAGACTGTAAGAAGATATACAGATTTATTAGAAGTACACTGCTGTCCTCTGCTGGACAAACCTGCTGATACAATTTGTGCAAGTGCAAGTGCAAAAATGAGAATATTGTGAAAAAAAACATTTTTGTTCATAATTTAATTGTCATTTTATATTAATTATAAAGTGACATTAATGTTGATACTATGTAAATAGTAATTTAATCAAACTTCAAATGAAATATAGTAATTGAGATTCTGGAGTTCTGTTGTTCATAAGCTGTAAGACTTGAAATGTCACTTCATGTGTAATGAATATAAAATATGACCGTTTACTTTTTTTTTTTTATTAAATTATGAACAACAATGAACCTTTTCCACAATATTCATTTTTTTATGTGGCAATGTATTTTGGGATGTATGCATTAGGGACAGAATATAAAAAAACATCCTATCAATAACAAAAAAATGGTTTTCAATTACTTTGATTAATTAAATAATTACATTAAATAATTAATCAAATCAGCAATAAACTATATATTTTTAGAAGGAAGTGACTGTATACAATTGTACATAATTATTAAACACTGAACTGAAACTGAAACTAATTATGTCACTGAGTTTTACAAACATAGTCAGGTGATACCATAATGAGTCAAGCAATAAATAGAACACAAGTAATGCTGCAACAACCACAGAGACAATTGTGTGCATGTAAAATGGCCACAAATATATTCGGACATGCTGTCACTCGAAAGTGTACAAGGCCATTAAAGTAAAATGCTCAAATATTGATCTGAAACGAAACTACCTGCCTACTGAAAAAATGTTTTGCTAAACAGAAAACTACTTAACATAATATTTTTGGGTATTTATAACACTTTCACAAAACAATAATCCAAAGTTTCTTAAAAGTGTTCAAATACTATGTAGGGTGAACTTCATGAATGTCTAACCTGAGGTCTACGAACTCGTATAATCCATGTTGGAGGTACGATAACTGCTGCATGAGCGCCTAAGGAACAAGCCTCTTCTATCTGCTGTAGCATGAAGCATGTCACCTTATTGTGATACTGCAAAAAGAAGCATACATTAAACGCCACACTTTGATACTGCTCATTGGAATAAATTTACATTAGAAATTTCACACACCCACAGACACTTACTGCTTGCTTGCACCACGAGCAGCTAATGGCCACAATCTCTTTACTGTGAAAGGCAAACTTCTGCTGAAATCCCTATAAACACACAAAAGCAATAACACAGATCCAAAAAGACTACCAACATTTATTCAAGCAAGCAACTACAAAGGAAACACCTTCATCAAGACATGTATTTCTAATGAGCTTCCACATCTGGTCATATTATTTACACTTCACAGAGACAAAGACACACACACCTTCCCGCACTGTTTGCACTTTCCCTCTTGCCGTCGTCGATGGACCCAGTGATGGCGCACCATGGTAGGCTGAAACAAAAACAGAAGAAGCCAAATGTCATTCATTTTAAAAGAGACTACAGACAACAAAAGCTGATGAATCACTTTAATAATGAGAAATAAAAAAACAATGTTCTTTAGAAAAATAAATTTTAAGGTGTCTGCCATGCCCTTCAGAATTATTGGCACTCCTCTCATCATTTTCTCATGCCTACTGAACCCTCCCCCTACTTCCGTCTCCTCTGAAGATTTTGTCACCTTCTTCGAAGAAAATTTGACAAGATCTGCAAATCCTTTACCCCTTCCTCACCACCCTCCACTTTCTACTTATCTGTCCTGCTTTTCTCCAGTTTCTACAGATGACACCCTACATCTTCTCACATTTAACAAACCAACAACCTGTCCACTAGACCCAATTCCAGCCATGATCTTTCAGACAGACCTCATTCCTTTCATCATTGCATCAGAATCAGCTCCTTGTCACAGGTCATGTACAACCCACCTTCAAGACTGCCAGAGTGATCCCCATCTTGAAGAAGCCAAATCTAGACTGCTCAGACATCAGTAACTAGAGTACTATTTCTCTTTTGTTTTTTTTCTCCCACAAGGCTCAGTGCTGGGTCCTTTTCTTTTCTCATTCTACACTCACTCTCTCTCTTGGTGAAGTAATATCCTATCATGGGTTCTCTTACCACTGCTATGCTGATGACACCCTTTCCTTCCTACCTGACACCAAAGTTTCAACTTGCATCTCAGCATGTCTCGCTGATGTCTCATCATTGATGGTGGCCCATCACCTGAAACTCAACCATAAGATGGAGCTGCTGTATATCCCTGGAACTACTGGTATTCACCATTATCTTGCCATCACCCTCGAGAACTCATTGGTCACCACATCTAACATTGCTTGCAGTCTTCAAACAATGACTGAAGATCCATCTCTTCTAAGAGTACTTATCCTGCAATCATTAACGGCTTATGATTGTACTCATGTCTGTATTTATTCAACATTTAAGCAATGTATGTTGAGTATTGCATATCTAGGCATCCATACTTTGTGTTTGGCAGCATCTAAGCTTAAGGTATCTTCTGGATTATATCCTATATTAACTAGATAAGGATCTTTCCTGAGTAAATGGCAAAGCAAGTTACTCTGGATAATAGCATCTGATAAATGACAAATGTAAATGTATAAAATTCAGAAAAAATCTATACGTAATAATGCATGGACTTTCCTACAACTTGATAATTCTGCAAAATTATCTTCTATCCATCAAATTTTTTAGTTGCCCTTACAGCAGCCAAAAAATATTGTGTTTTAAACCTTCTATTCCTACGCATCTTGTTTGGCTTGCCTATTTTTGGGCCATTATTCTTCTGAAATGTGTCATGTCTAGGATAAATAAGGCATAAGAACATAAGAACTGTTGTGTCTTGGTCAAATGCTGAGGAAAAAACTTGCATAATGAGAACTTGATTTTTTTGTGAATGTGGAACCTTAACATATGTTCCTTTCATTATTTCATTATGACTGCCTTCTGCATGTTAGCAAAGCTGACAATTACTATTTTACCATTATGTTTACTTCTATGGGTAACTAATAGTCAATACTAATTTTATATTAGCGCTACTTCTGCAGATTTATGTGGATACATTTTTGGCTCTGTAAACAGAGTTCTTTTGATTTTTGTGTTTCTTTTTTTTAACAAAATACAAATCACAAAATAAATATTGGCTCCCACAGCAGAATTTTCAATAGTTTTTTCCTTTAGAAGAGTAGTCATTGTCATTTTGATACAAACTTGATTGCTATTTGATAATCATTTAAATGCAAATGTTTAAATCATGATTAGCTACATAAAGAACTATACTTACATTTGATTTACATTCTGCATCACCAGGTTTGAGTCAGCCTTTGATGTCAAAATCAGTGACAAAAAAAAAGAAAAAAAGGCTTTTCTTTCCTCAAAAGAATTTAAATAACTAAAAGGATGAAGTTAATACATTAATGTTTTACCCAACTTTTATTGATTCTGTGTGTCAATAATTCTGAAGGGCACTGCAGAATAATGAATGTATCATGTTGTTTAGACCAAAATCCTGTTTTCAATAGGATATAGAAAGTAGATAGCACTTCAATTCTGAAACACTAGACTCATACAGTTCCTGAGCTCAGTTGTTAACAAACTATCATATGAAATACAAAAGAGATGTAACCCCAGAATACAAAACCAATGGGAGATGAATTGACAGAAGGATTGAAAGTTGTGGGTAATCAGGCATGCAGGGGTAATCTGAACACTGATGGTCCATAAGAATGAACATTTGCAAAGTCAGTAATGCGAGTCCTTACAAGCAATCTAATAATAATAATAATAAATTTTATTTGTAATGCATTTTACATTTCACGGAAATCTAATTAATCTAAATACGCTGGCTTAGTGAAATATCATGTAATAAATTTAAGTGCGTTGTGTATGTGTAACAACATCTATATCTAATGTGTGTGAGTGTGGACTGACTGTTCCTCAATATGCAACGCAAATGACAAAATCTGTTAGAAAATTATGCTGATCCCAATGAAGAAGTGTTTTTGTAAACAGAATGTAGCTTGAAAAACTAGTGTTGAAAATTTTAAAGAATAATTTCCTTTAGGTTATTGAGGTTAAGGTTAAAGTTCTGAGTCAGCATAGCAGTATTTAGCTGGTATAATACTAGTAGCGTGTATGGCTGTGTATTTTTTTTCAAAATCATCCGTTTGTTTATTGAATTTCAGATAAGTGATGATTTTAGTAGACATAACTACAGTAGTACAGAATTCTAAAGAATAGAAAGAGTTCAATTCACTTGTGCACAAGAGTGTATAATACCTGTATGAGGGGTATATGTGCTCTGCGATTAACTGCAGCACATCTGATTCGCTCCAGAGCAGCCTGACCTTTTACAGCTCTGCGGCGCCAGGTGGGCTAACCCACGCAAGGCATGATGGGAAAACAGCAGGTCACAGGGCAAACAGAGCAGATGGATGATGGGAAATAGAAGAGGAAATGCACAGGATAGAAGGAGGTTCTCAAAAAGGGAACAAAGACGGAATCATTGATTCAGAAACCAAGAACCCCTTTTTAACAGCAACAATCAACAATTACTCAGTAATGACTATGGATCAAATCTATAAGTTTACTTTTAGGGAGAGGAAGTTTAACTCAATAATCAGCCAAGGAGTTTGAGATGGTTAGGGTTGTAAAGAGTTTTGAAGATACTGGCTGTTTAAATGGAGTCCTGGGCAAACAGCAAAAGAAGATAACAGAAACCATCCAGGTTGGAAACGGGGAAAGACAATGAATAGGGGAAAAAATAAGTGACTACAATTCTAGCTCACCAACTCACCTCCCGTATGTTCCGAGAGCCCGATTCCCTGAATGATGGTTTACACCTGAAATTGATCTATAATAGACATGGTGCATTAGTGCAAACACTACCATTTCATTTTGTACTAGTTATGAGATGGTGCTGATTTCCCTAAATGATCAACAAAAACAACTAGGAGCATTAGGATAAAACAAAAAGATTAATTTCCATAGAAAAAATGCATTCTTGCAGTGGTGTATCCTTTCCCAAAGATTTTCTAGAGAATAACCAGGTTAATAATTGAAAAATAGACAAAGAACTTGTTTTTTTTTACCATGATTTTAAAGAAGAATCAGAAATATGAAAGCAGAAGTAGCATTTCCATAAAGTTTTCCATTTATTCCCAAGTTTGTTAGTAATCATGGTTGTATTTGAAAAGTCTTTAGATAAACTTAATCTCTTTGATGACCAGCAACACCAGTGTTACATCCCATGCAAATGCACCCAACAACATAGTATACACCACAGCGTAACCACCAATATGATCTTTATTATATGAACTTGATTGCCATGAGCAACTGCCCGAATCAAACATGCAGTGAGAAGGAGATTGTAGAGGTAATGTCCAGTGTAACAGCTGACATTTAACTTTCACGCATCCTCATTTTTAAAACACTCATTCACTGTCTTTGTTCATACTAATATATTAATAAAAATATTAAGGTGATTATTTTATACATCAAATCTTTTTTTAATAGTTTGATAACTATTTTACATTGTGGAAGTTCTGATTAGAAGAAATACAACTATAAATACAATCATAATCAGACAAAAGCATGTGCTTTGATCAAACCTAGAAGTTGGGGCACTTTCTAAAAATACCATAAAACTGAAATCTGTAATTTAATTCACCTGAACCTTTATTTAACAAAGATTAACTAAATAGTTGCTCATCAGCCTGTCATCACTTCTGCCCATTTCTCATCTTCAAGATGTGTAATTCTGTATCAACAGGAGACAGCTCTGGACCACAGGCAGGCTAGTCAATCACATGCAGTCTACATCTACAAAGTCACACTGTTACAACTCATGCTGATTGAGGCATGGTACTGTCCTGCTGAAATACACATGGAGTTCCTGGGAAGATGGTTTCACTGCAGCATATTTCTCAAATAGAAACATAATCCTGCACATCAGTGTTACCTTCACATATATACAGATCACCCATGCTATCGGCACGGATGCACATGCTATCACATCTGCTGGATTTTGCTATTTTTGTTGGTAACAGTTTGATGGTATTTTTCATCTTTGACATGTAGAATATAAAGTCTGTTTTCCCAAAACAAGCTGAAATGTGGACTCATCTGACCACACAATGTTTCTACTATCTTTCAGTCCATTTCATACAACATTGGGCCCTGAAAACTAACTGGCATTTCTGCATACATATAATTTCTATTAATTCTTTCTGCATAAATTTAGCTTCTATAGATTCAGGTTGCAATTCTTGATTCAGAGGCAGAATGTGTTAAGTGACTGATTCCACAAAGTACTCCAGAGCACTTGCTCTGAGAAACATTGTCATTGTGCTGAGAAAAGTTTTGACAAAGCATTGAACCAATGGTCCATTTGTGACTGTGAATATTAAGCTTTTGGAGGAGTTTCTATACTTTATGCCCTTTTATATTCTTGATGACCTCATCTGTTACCATTTAAACGGCTAATTGTGGATCCTTTTATAATTGGTTTTATAATTGGTTTACTGTCAAAACTCACATATCTGAACTCTGGTTAGTACTGCACTACATTCTTCTGTATCATCTATAAATTGTATGTAAATTGCATATTATCACAACTTTTATATATTCTGCACATACATTTAATATACACATATTCAACCCTTTCATTGCGACTTAACCAGTAAATTATTCCATCTGTATATCATGTCTATAGTATTTCTATTACATCTGTATATCACGGTTATAGTAAATCATGTTTATAGTATATTCTACTCCATCTGTATATCATGCTTACAGTAAATCATGTTTATAGTATATTCTACTCCATCTGTATACCATGTATATAGTATTTTCATTAAACATGTACTTTATATATTATGTCTACAATACCTCTATAATATATTTACATATATATTTTATAATAGTTTACAGTACCTCTACAGTTTATTCATACCTCTGACAATATTCTGTATATACTGTATCTATGTACATCCTGCACTGACTGTTTATTGCACTTGTGGTTGGATGCTGTACTACATTATCTGCCTTGTACTTGTACATGTATAATTACAATAAAGTTGAATCTAATCTAATTTAATCTAATCTAATAACATTTAACATATGTATCTAGTAATATGTAACATATGTAACTGCATCTGTCCCAGCTTTTTGAGTGTTGCATATATATATATATATATATATATATATATATATATATATATATATATATATATATATATATATATATAAATTTGTTTAAATTTAACAAAAATAATTCATCATTATTCTTTTTTTTGTCTTTGTGTCTGTTAAATAAAGGTTCAAGTAAACAAACTAATTACTGATTATAGTTTTTATTGCATTTTTAGAAAGTGTCCCAACTCTTCTCAAAAGGGGGTTTGTACACTATGCAAATAGCCGTTGATAAAGAAGAACAGGACTGAATTTTCTCTTTGCCTATCAGCCCCTGAGCTGAACATTTCTCATGTCAAATTATTCAAATATTTTGACTTCAAATGATGTCTTCAGCTTTTGGATGAAATACACCATTACAGTTTAGACATTTTCCATACATTTGCTGATTCTTTTATCAAATCATGCTCTCCTGAGTCACATTATTATGAAAAATAAATCTGATATAATAATAATCTGCACAAAGCTCGCTGATAAATGAAGCCTTCTGGAAGGGATCACGTAGCTGACATGCAGCACTGCAGAAATGTCTCTTTCAAAATCACTTTTAAACTGAAAGCTGTATTTTGGCTGCATAGTACGTTTACATTTCTTTAAAAAAAAATCTGTGATGTTTACATAAACAGATGTCTGGACACTGAACTTGAGCATGGATCTGATGGGCCTTTTCATTATCTGTGTTACTTCAATGAGATCCGGACATTAAGCTTGTTAAATCCTTGTCATAATTCAGTAAGATATCTGCACACAATCCAACAAGATTCTGTGTTAACTCCTGCCTCTATTTAGAAATCCTCAGTTCATGTAGTGATTTCAACAAAAGTGTACATTGGAGCTATAAAATGTATTTGCCACCATGCAAACATTACCTATAATTAATAATTTGCTTGTGTAATTACTTTTATAGTTCATAATGACTGAGCTAAGTAATTGCAGCTATTTTTTGAGACATGGGTAAAAAGTGTTTTAAATAGCAATGAAAGAGGCCCAAAAAAGTCACCACAAGCTCACCCACTATCAGCCCTATTGTGACTGAACCACCTGCAGTGCCAGTAGTCACACCACTGCACAAGTGATCCCTTACCCCAGCTCAATCGGAAAGAGTAATAGAGGGGTGTAAGGGACCAGAGATGGTGGTTAAAGGGTGGAGAGAGGGAGGGGTGTATGGTAGTCTCACTCTGAAAGATGGATCTTTGTGTGGTAGCTCATCAAGCCACTCCCCTTGAGGCTGAGGCTTCCTGTGAGATAACTGAGGGTAGGCACATGATTGGTTGATGAAGCAGTGATGGAAAGAGTCCCTTTTAAGTACTGCTGTAGGATATGGCACTCACCTTCTCCAGCTGTTCTATACAAATGGTATGAACTACAATCTTGCAAGCTGCGCACTTCTTTCGGGCAACAGATTTTTGCTGAGGGGGAGGAAGAACAATAGAACAAGAGAAGGAGAAATGGGGGTGAGAAAGTGAGAAAGAAAGAGAGAAACAGAAAGTGAGAAATTAATAATTGAAATGTTTTGTGCTTTAGGTTCAGAATATATATTCACACCTTTTCTTTTACATACATAGCTTTTTCACAAAAGTAAAAAATTTCATTCCTTCAACTGCAAGTGTTACGGAAGGTACATTTGTATTTGCTCATTGACTTCTAATATACACCAATGCTCAAAAGTTTGGGATTACCCCGTTCATTTGAACATTTTCCATGACAACATATATTTTCACTTCAGTTTTTTTTTCTAGCCATTTTTGAGGTATGATAAAATCCACAAATGCTGCTGCTCCAGATACTCCAATCATATATGGTAGAAGGGTGAGGTAGGACAGTGTCACTGCTTTTTTGCTCAGTTTTGGTGTCTCCCACAAGTTGATGAGAATGACCTTATAGGCGCTATTCAGATATTTTGCATGAGGCATCATGGAACGTAGGAACATCTTAGATATGTGTTTTGAGCTTTAACACTGCATATCCTTTTTCTTTTTCAAAGACATCTCATTTCTAGTTATTAATAATCTATATTGAGGTTGGTAACAGACTAATACCTCCTATTCTAGTGTATACATATTCATGTCTCATTATGCATAAATGATATGCTAATGACCAGTGCAATGTAAAAAGCTGTACTAAAGTCTATAAGCTCATTCACAACAACTTGTTGGAGACACCAAAATGGAGCTAAAAAGTGGTAACACTGTGCTATGTCACAGGTTTATCACAGAATACTATACATAATAAGAGGAGCACAGTATTCAGTAGTATAGTGTAGTATTGGTTGTCATTGAACATTTTTGGTTACTAAACATTTGAGCAGCAGTTTTAGATTCTGATCAGGACAAAATGAACAACTAATAAGCATCAAACTGAACCTACAGAGGGCAGCATTGTCTTTTGATGACTAACAGTGTGCGACCAGATCTAATTCAAAGGAAATATTCAGGCAGAATTACATTTACACAATTTCTATACATGTGCTCATTCATCCAAGACCCCAGTCCAAATATTGCTTCTTTAGTTTAGAATTGGATTTAGAAGCTAACTGTCTTAATTTAACTCGGAGTAGTAACATGGTTCAGTGGTTTAGCTAAGTGGAAAACTGGAAAACATTTCATTTTTGGCTGAATCATTTCTTTAAGGAAGCTCTTCTACAGTGATACTATGGATCAGTAAGAATTCTGAAACAGAAATGTAACACTTTTCTCTTTCCCTTTTCAATTCCTTTTTCTTTCTCATAGTCTGCACTTGTAATCATCTTTCACCTGTCTGCCCCAACACATTTTTCTGCTACCCTTAATCATTTCTTCTCTCCACAGTTAGCATCCCTCCTTTTTCTTTGTGGCTTCTCTTTCAGTTTTTTTTTAATCTATCTTTACCCAACAGCTGTTCTGTAAACATTTGTAACTGAAATGTTGTCTATGACTGAAATACACATACAAACATATACAAACACACACAAACCAGTGTCTTTGCGAAGCAGTGCTGTTCTCCAACATAACAGAAGTCTCCAGAGACACTCGTCTCGAACCAGATGTGCTCTCCATACACTGCCGACTCCTGCATGTGTGTACATGCACACAAAACACACAAAGGAAATTGTAACTATAGTTATCGCTATAAATTGTAGGAGTAATCAAACAATCCAGTTTATATTAACCCTAGTATATTCTGACCATTTCCAAATACCACTTCATTCAAACAAAACAATCCAAAGCATTTTGACAAGTATCTCAACATTTCTGTAGTTCAGCTTTTTTCTTTAATTTCACCCCTAACCATATATATATATATATATATATATATATATATATATATATATATATATATATATATATATGATGTTTTACAATTTGCAATTTTTAATTGCATATTATTAAAAATTGCACAGTAGATTTTGATTATATTATTATATTTTATGAGGTACTGTGAAGTGATTTTGTAAACAGTCCAATGGCAGTATGTTTAGTTAACCATGTTTGTTTATAACTAATTTAGTTCACTACTAAATCAATTACCGTTTCCAAATTCCAGTCATTAGAAAGAACTTGAACTTCTTAGAACACCTTT